>CBVK0100683169.1:0-13987 GCA_900067695.1 Picea abies
TTATGGTGAATGGTTTATGGTTTATTCTTGGTATTATTGAAGTATATTTGTAGATCTGGTATAGGTACTTAACATAAGAAGGTATCCATAGGTGAAGGTTCTTCCCTTCCTCTGCACTTCCTCGCACACTACCAGGAGTTCTTCCAGCAGGTAGCTACACCAATTGAACATCGCTCTGTTGGCACAAAAATCCTCCACTGAGAGGGCATCCAACATGCACTCGCCTTTGTAGTTGGACCTCATTACCTTGCTAGAAATTACATAGCAAGTTGTTCTGACCGTCTCTGGTAAAATGGGGTCAATCTTGGCTCTGCACCACCCTCTTTGTGTATGAAATATTTCATAGAGGTTGGGTTCTCCCTTCTTCTTCCCATGTTTACTGGGGCCCTGGAACCCTTTTGAGACGTCTTCATATTCGATGGATAGGTCAGTGAGTTTATGGATATCCTCTACATGAATGGGATACCATATGTTGAGCCATAAGCTCCTGTCATGTACCCAGCTGATGAGGAACTTGATACATCGCACAACCTTACCGATAGTGCCAAAGATTGTCAAGTCTCAGAGATTCATGATTGTGGAGTTAAAGAGGTTGATGAACTAGGGATTTGATACAAAATTCATCTCTCCCATCTCGTCTGGAGCCATGTTCCAGAACACGTCAATTTTCATTTGTTGGAATAGCACCTGGTCTGTCAGGTCAAGGTCGAGGAGCTTCACTTGCTCAAGATTCCCTTTGAGGTCACCCACGACCTCAACTTGGGGATCACACAGATCGTCTGGAACTGCTTCCTTGGAGAGCGAACTTCAGCTTCCTATATCTCTCGACATCATTTCTCTGGATTGTTAAGAAACTTATACCAACTATATTAGGATTCAAGGTCACAACGAAGAGAATTTGCAGGCTCTATGACAGTTTTAGAAATCTCAATTACAAAATTGAAAACAATAAGTCTTACACTGAGTTCGTGCAACATTATACTCAGGCCAGTTGGCGAGCTTTGTCATTACTCCTAGGCACTCATGATTAACCATATAGGCACAACCTGGAGCTGAGGTGTCCGATGGGACGGTTTAACGGGGTAAATCTCTTTGGGGATTCGGGCATTTACTGAACAAGTTGGACAGGGATGTGGCCGACTTCAAGCGTTACCATTTGAATGGTTGAGAATACTGGTGAGAATACCGATGGAATATTCATGTATCATGACTTTATGGTCTAACATAGTTCTGATGGGTTACTGTAGTGATCATAAAGGCTATGAATGGATTAGGTGCATGTGGCACATGGACTAGGATTTCATTCGGTTTCGCTCTCCCTATGAGTCTACGACCACAATGGGGTCCCCGTCATATTTAATGACTGTCTTTAATGGAATCATGGCTCTTATTATCCTACACTACTAAGTAAGCAGTTATGCACCAAAGTAATACTTAGACAAAAAAAATGAAATACATGTCACGGCACAACAATGCACACTCTGACTTTATTAACTGAATTTAAAGAAATTACAGAAATTCAAATATAACTACTATACATGCTCCTTTGGAATAGAGAAACATTCCTTTAGCTCAATACTAAAAAATATAGGGTTTTAGGAGAGCACCATTCACCTATCCTAGCCAAAGCATACCATCTAGTTGTGTGATTCTCACTGCTCCAGAGTGTCAGATCTCCGCAACTATAAACGGGCCCAACCAATGCATGTGAAACTTGCCTGGATGTTTCTGGTATCAATTGTCATAAAGTAGGACCTTATCTCCTTGCGCAAATGTTTTGGCCTTAATGTTCCTGTCGTGCCAAGCCTTCTACCTGTCTTTCTCAACTAATTGATGAAATTCTGCTAAAAACCTGGCCTCATCAATTTCTTGCAACTCCATAACCCTTTGTGCAACTAATTCATCCTCTGACATATGTGTAATATGTGCAATGTATAGACTAGGTGTAATGAACTATGCAGGTACCACAACCTCTTTCCCATAGACCAATTGAAATGGAGTACACTCGTGGAGCTTCTTCATGGTCATCTTGTAAGCCCATAAAACTGTTAGAACTCTATCATCCCAATATTCCTTTTTTTCGCAACAAACCTTCATCAAAACTCTCTCCAGAATATTTTTAAAGGCCTTTACTGTGCCATTTTCTTGTGGATGGTAGAGGATGATTTTATGATGTTGGATTAAGAACTCCATTGTAATATTTTCTATTGTAATATTTATAACATGACCACCCTGATCACTAGTCAGAATCTTAGGACATCCAAACCAAGTGATAATGTTTTCAAAAATAAACCTCACAGTGTTATCAATTGAACAGTCATAAACAACGGTTGCCTCTACTCATCATGTCAGGTAATCAGTTGCGTTGATAATGTACCTAGCCTTTGATTGCTTAGTTGTGGGGTTGATCGGTCCAATAAAATCAACCACCCACTTCTCAAATGCTTGCAAAGCTCAAACTAGGTAAAGAGGCAATTTTTCTCGTCTTGATGACTTACCTACACTCTAGTATACATCGGAAGATATAGCATACTCCTTCACATCCTTGAAGAGCATGGCCCACCATAATCCAGCTTGGAGGACTTTCTACGCAGTGTCCTTTCCTCCAACATGACCTCCTGCAACTCCATTGTGGCACTCCCAGAGGATATCCTATATTTAATGGTTTAAAACACATCTCCTGAGGATACTGTCTAGGCCCAACTTATACAATTTCCCCATGATCAATTGATAGTCCGCTTCTCGAACCACCATATAGTGTTTCTGAGTTGCAGAGTACGTTTCTCGGCAGACCCTGTACTCAGGAAGATTGCTATGTCTTCCAGGTATTATGGTACTGCCTCAACTCGGAACATGTATGCATCTAAGAGTTGTTCATCAATTTCTCTGCTACTCTCCCCTGACTCCAATCTGGATAGATGATTGAGACCCATGTTGCATATTCTAGGTTTGATGATCACCTCAAATGGAAATTCCTGAAAAAATATCAACCATCGACAAATTATTCCTTCCAAGACAGTCTTGTTAACTAGATATGTTAACAAAGAATGATCAGTAAAAAATTTAAAATGAGAACCTAATAGGTAATGTCTATACTTTTGTAGAGAATAAATCATAGCCAAACCCTCCCTTTCTATATTTTTATAGTTGTGTTTAGCTTGCAATAGCTTCCTGCTAGCAAAATAGATGGGATGATCCATATTTCCATCTCTTGGTTTTTCCAAGATGGCTCCCAAGGAAATATCTGATGCATCCACATGTACATGAAATTCCTTTTCCCAATTGGGAAATATCAAAATAGGTGTTGTGTTGAGCTTTTCCTTGAGGATGCCAAATGCTCGATCACACTTCAGTGTCCACTAGAATAATTCAGACTTCTTGAGTAGGTTTTCTAGGGGTATAGTAATAGTCGCATACCTTATGATGAACTTGCGATAGTACCCTATGTGCCCCAATGTTGAGCACAACTACTTAGCGCTCGTAGGAGGTGGCATATTCAAAATGACTACAAATTTGGTTGGGTCTACTAGCACTCCTTCTCAGCATATTATGTGGCCTAACATATTTCCATGTGGCACATAGAAGATACACTTTCTGAGGTTTAAATATATCTGTAACTCCCTACACCGATCAAACATCAACCGTAGTAGCACCACGTGTTCTTTCAGCAAGTTGTACATCATCCAGTCATCCATATAAACTTCAATAAATTTGTGAATGAATTCTCAGAAGGATGCTATCACAATCTAGAAAAAAACTGTAGGTGCATTCTTTAGACCGAAGGGCATCACATTATATGCAAATGACCCCCATTCTGTTATGAATATGTTCTTATTTTTTTCTTCTTCGGTAATTCTTACTTGGTGATACCTCGAAAATACATTTGTAAATGAGTAAGACTTGTTTCCCGCAACCTGTTCTAGCACCTCATTAGTAAAACATGTGGGAAAAGGGTCATGCACACAAGAAGAGTTAAGGATTTTGTAGTCTACACATACCCTAATTCCCTCTATACCTTTCTTTCTCTGGATCACTATGGGGCTAACCCACTCTGCTTCTTCAACTGGAAAAATCATTCTAGCCTCAAGCATCTTGTTTATTTCCCTCTTAACCTTCTCTTTCACCCTAGCGTTAAGACGATATGGTTTATGCCTTACAAGTTTTGATCTTGGTTTTAGTTCAATATTCATCTCTCCCACAACTCCTTTTATCCATTTTATCTCTAAAAATGTCTTTGGGAATAAGTCCTCGTACTCTTGCAGCAGGTTGTGTATTTCCTGGCTAGTTTTCTCATCCCAGTAATCTCCTACACCAACGATCTTGGGTTGCATGATAGTTCCTATATTGATTTTACACAACTTCAATGGGTGATTATAAGATCTATCAGTTTGATTGGGCAACGTGTTATGTATTTATCTACTCCCTTATGTTTCCTCAATGGATAAATTTCTCAGTTTTTCTAACTCATCAGGGTCTCCCAAATCCTTCTTGATTTTGTAACATTATATGGGTGTCTTGTTTGTGTCCAAGTGAAGGTTGGACCGAATCACTTGACTATAATTTACACATACCACTGGGTCTGATTCCTTTTACAAACATCGGTAAAAATCATTTCCTTAATTCTTTACAGGACTATCTTAAGCTCATGGTATTTACTTGTGAAAGTGAAGTCCTTAAAAAATTGGTCTACTAAAGTTTTCCAACTGCTAGTATACCTTCTAGTCTCTTCATGGATGTACCAGGATTTCAGTATTGGACCTAGATAATGGGGAAATACTTGAACCCACAAGTGAAATGGTACTTCCACAACTTGCCACTACCTTACACATTGTTCTATATGTGTTTTACGATCCGACTATACATCGAACAGTTGCAGAACTTGAAAATCCATCTACATGTGTGATTTCAGTTGCTCCTTGTCTTGAAATCAACATTGGATAGTATGATTCACATCCTCCCAGTTCTTAATTACTGCTTTGTGACTATCCCACCACCTAGCAGGGGTGTTTTCCAGAGCTAAGTCTGGAACTACGATCCTTTTATCTTCTACTATATTTTCTTCCATGATAACCATAAAATTGCCAAGGTCTGAGGTACCCTTATATGTCATATGTTCTCTAAACTCAGTTCCAACCCATCTCGTTGCTCTAATAGTTTCACATCGTCTTGAAAATATTTCATATGCACCATATTGACAACTATCAAATGCTAGTTCTGAATCTCCATCTTCCAATTGTATGTTCCTCCAACTTACTAATCCATCAGTCGTAGGATTGATGTAGTCTACTCTCTTCCCTATTGTTACTGTGTATAACTAATCTAGATCCTCTCTTTCCATATTATTTTACGTTGGCTCTGTGTACCGAAGGCCTACATATAGATATAAGGGATGAACTACTTTTATTCCATCTTCTTCAAATATCATAGTATCTCTCTTTAGGTCAATAATTGCATAGTTATCATAAGCCCAATCGATACCAAGTAGTGTAGGATAAGGGTCCTTATCCCCCATGATTTTGATCACCTCAAAATCAGCTACAATATTTACTCCTGCAACATCTATCTCCACATTCTCTAGCCTTCCTATCAGAAAAATGCAATACCGATTGACCATTCTCAATTGGATTGTGGAATATATCAACTATGGTTTCCCTAAAGCTTCCCAAGTCTTTTTAGGAAATATGTTAACATCATATCCTAGATCTAACATAACATCCTTAATCTCAAACTCATCTAGTTGGGCTGCTCTAGTCTAAACTCTTTCCCATTCCGTATTTTCCTTCTTTTCACTCTCTAAGTGTTCTTCTCAGGAAGATTAGTCATTATACTATATATTAGGGGTTCCTTCATTCCTAGGACTAGATCCAGGGCATTGTACAACTTTTCTGTCAGCTGGTCATTCCCAAGAATATCAGAAAATAACTGAAACCAAAGGTCAACTACATTTTACGACTACTCAAGTTGTCTTATCGGGATTACGCAGTTTTGGAGTGCAGGGGGTGAAGTAGGGAATTGCGCAATCTCAGGAAAAATAGTGGGATGAGGGGAGTTTCCTTCCATTTCAAGGCCAGGGATACTTTGGAATACTTCTATTGCATTTTTAAAGAATATATATTTTTTTAGAGGGTCATACATGTCCTCCTTATGTGTTTCTATCTAGATCTTAGGAAAAGTATTAGCATCTGCGCTAGTCTTTGCTCCTCATCAAGTAACGATATTAATATTGAGTAGTTTTCCTTTGATGACCCTCTTTATATTTGAACCGATGAAGTTGGATCCTCTTTGACGTGTTTGATCATCCCATTTCTTAATTATCTCTAGGAAGTCTTCAGTTGCGTCCCCATTGGTTCTGCAGTGTGAGCACCATGGTCATCTCAGTTGAGGACAATCGCTATCCATGTGACCTTGCTCATCATAGTTGTAGCATCTACTTGTTCCTCTTCCCCCGGTTCTTCCTCCTCTGAAGTCTCCTCCCACTCCACCTCCTCAGCCTCTTCCTGGTCCTTGAGGGGTTTCATTCACCCTAAATGATGTTCGATCCAATCTGTCTACAAGTGCATCCAATGCTCTACATTGATTTGTAGCATGTGTGGTAGATGATCAGAACTAACAATGTACAATATTTGGTACTATAGAATACTTCTGAATAATAGGGAATTGCCTTTGTGCATGCCCATGAATGTGGTAGGTCTCACAATACTCAACTGACGGTGATGCTTAATTACCCATAAAGGCATGATACGAGGTTTTGGTATGGAATGGTAAATTCGCAGATACTTTCACAACTCCTCCCATGGGTCTTGATGAGGGTTCCATAGGATTGTGAGGAGGTCCCATTCCCCTCATACATGGACATTCATTCATTAGATGTCCCTCTGTGTAGCATCTAGTACACCAGACTTGCGGTCGTCCTGGTCTGGGTATCATCAATTCTTGAATCTTATTTGTCAGTGACTATATTTGTCCTTTTAGTTTCACCAAGTTTGCATCCGCTGACATTCTGGTCACCCTTGGTCTCCCTGGATATCCTTCCATCACTTCAATCTTCATTGATTGTTTCAAGGCATCTGTCAAGGAGTCTATCCGTTGTTCTTTTAACGGAATTCATGTCAGAGGTAGAAATCCATGAATGTACCATTCTCTCTGGTGATATTCATGAATTGGATGTGCTAGCCTACCAATGGAATCCTTAAACTTCTTACTATACTCCCAAGTCGATTATCCTTCCCTCTGTTTAATCTCGCGCAGCTCAGAAAAATATTTTTGTTCCAACTGAGCCAACTTAAACTCTGCTATGAATTTTGTATGAACTTGGCCAAGTGTGAATGCCTATCGTTGTGCTCCTCCTAGCTCAATAGCCTTCATGTACCATTTGAGAGCATGACCTCTCAAGGTAGTCCAGAATTCAACCATTTTATTTGCATCTAGAGTCCCTCTGGACCTCCAAATCGCTCCACACAAAAAGCAATGTTGTTCAACATCCTCATCTCCTTTACCCCAAACTTTTGGGTATCGAGTGATCAAGTGTTATAACCCTAAATTGCACCACACATGCTTACTTGGCATCAGGCCAACTCATATCCCTTCATTGCCAAAACATCTGCTGAACAACCTCCTTGAAAATCCTCTTGGGTCAAGGCCCACGCGCCCTAACCCATTACTGGACGGGTGTACACACTAGCAGGCCCACTACAGCCCACGTGTACCTAACAAAACACAAAAATAGGAAAGTTTCCAATGGAACAAAAAGCTATGGGTCAGTTAACTGAAACTCCCGGCCATGCATGGCTGAGAGTTCGTCCAAAACCCTAGCTCCTTCTAGCCTATTAAAGAAGGGGTAGGGGTACTATTTGGAAGAGGAAAAATTATAGCAAAGAAACTCTGCCCATTTCCTGAATCCATTGTCCCAACCCTTTATCCTTTCCTCAAGCCAAAGGAGAATTAATGCAAAGCAGTTGGAGGACAGAAGAGGAGGAGCCCAGGATCAGGATCAAGGAGCGATGGCCAGTCTCGACTTTGATTGTAAGTTGATTCATTGTTCAAATAATAAAACAATACTTTTCCCATCCTAATGCATGATTTATCTATGGTTTGTTTAATTTATGCTTAATTTCTAACCCTCAAGTAGAAAAATAGCATGCATGCGTAGTGGTTTGTCTTGATTGCAGGATTATCTTTGGAAGCAGTAGCACCAACAAGCGGGCAAAGCACAACAGAGGATCTACACCAAACATCAGTAAAAAGGTTAGTAGTTACTTTCCATGCATGTATTGTGAAAGAGGGGTTTAATTTTTGGGTGGTAGGTTAAAAAGTAATTTCTTTACGGTCAAAATCTGCATGCAAGTCTGACCCTAGTTTGCTAGTCCGTAGGGTATTTTTCCCAACAACATCAAGCTTCCCGCATTTCCAACCATTATTGATATTACTTCTCCTATCAAATTAAACCCTAACGGTCATGTTTTCGATCTACTAGGGGATCCCAATATCCTCCCAATATTCGTTCTCACCGGTTGTGCCTGACTAACTGACTGAATTGAAATAGGAATAGCATAAGAAAGTAGTATAGGATTTACCACTGGTATAGAAGACACTTTGGGGATCGGTGATCTGGGGCTGGTTCCACTATCTTCTGGGTGGGTTTCTTTGATATGGGGGGTCTCGTTCTCATCCTCTGGAGTGGTCTCTTCGGTCAGTCTCTCGATATTTCCTAGTCTTTGTAACACTCAAAAATGTGAATGTGTGNNACCTTGTGAAAAAGGTCGATGAATGTGAATAATATTATGAATATGTATATATATATTGTAGGACTATTAAGAGGGGATGTGCTAAAAAAGAGACCATGATGGCTAGAGAAAGGTGGTGGAAGGCACCTGGAAAGGTGGCGTTAACTTCCACCGAAACCAATATCGTATTTGGACTTCGCTGGCCCGGAGAACCAAGAGCGGCTCGTTGGCCCAAAGTAAATAACTCGTAGGTTGGTAGGTAGATGGCTCCTCAGGAATTAATGAGGGATGGGGGAAGTGAACCACCCATTCGTAGGAGCCTCGGGCCTGACCACCACGAGGGAAATCATGCCACACGCAACCTCGCAAGAGGAAAATGCGTGAGGAAGAAGCGGGGAGGGGGCAGACGTGAGGGAAGGAGGAAGAGAACTCTGGAAAATACAGAGTGAGTGATAGTAGAGAAGGGGGAAATTAACCCTCATTCTCGATCACTAGAAAACTGAGATGCAATCTCACAACATCATGCTCTCAGCTCGAGGGTGGCTAGTGGTAAATCCATTGGGAGTCGTTGAGCCTACAGTTGGGTGGAAACGAGCACCCCTCTCAGCAGTTGCATCACCTCTGGTGTTATTTTTGATAAGTGTTATTTGAAGTTAATGCCATAATCACATGCTTAGTTTTATGTGCTTGTAAATAGTTCTGAATAGAAGTGTTTACCTAACATTTGATTTGATAGAATGGATGCATGTGTATGCTTACATTCCATAGTTGTTTTCTGCACAAATGATTAAGTCTGGGACATGAGTTCGTTCCACCGAGAATCGTCTTATTTTCTTAGTTTCTCGTAATATTCTGGGAAGGCCCCTTGAGAGTACTCTTTTCCTAGAATTACCCCATAAACCTTGTAACCGTACTGAACCTTACCAGAGACTCAATTTAGATCAGGGATAATTGCTCAAGAACCGTCTGAGGGTTCATGCAATCCGAGTATGGAATCCTTATGCAAGAAATAGTAGCTTTCTAAGGTCTCAGGGTCATTGGAGCTTGAATCTCCGAGAGTTTGAACTTCATGATTGAAGCTCAGAGGGGATAGCGAGTTCAAATATAGAAAGAAAATACCCTATCGCTTGGTAAATGAATGGTCAGAATCCTTTCAGGAATACCCCAAACCTGTCAACACCAATGGATCTAGAGAAGGAGTGTAGGCATTAACACCTCTCCCTTTTAGCCTTCGCAAATAGCGATGGGACCCATCGGAGCTCTATAAGCTGTCAATCTTAACCTTTACTTAGGCGGGAGAGCGAACTCGACTACATCCCGAAAGTCCCAAAGACATCGGGACCGTCCATGTTGGAGGATAGGTGGCAGAGATCTGACTATTTCGTGTATCGGGGATTCGTGAGTTTGGAGGTGGAAGACCAAGCTCTTGGAGTCATGAAGTCCCAAGTCACGAGATTGCAATGTGATCTGGGCCATTGATCAAAGAGGAAGGACAGTCGTGGGATCTCACATCTCGATACATCACGTATCGGGGGTTCATGAGTTTGGAGGTGGAAGACCGAACCCTTGGAGTCATGAGATCGTGATGTAATCTAGGACATTGATCAAAGAGGAAGGACAGTCGTGGGATCTGACGTCTCGATACATCGCGTATCAGGGGTTCATGAGTTTGGAGCTGGAAGACCGAACCCTTGGAGTCGCGAAGTCCCAAATAGCGAGAAGTAAGAGAAACTATTGAGTCAGGACCTCCTCACCATATCGCATATTAGGGTCTCAGAGGTTGAGGGGAATTAGTTTTGACTATAGAATTCACGAGCTTCCGAGTTGCTAGAGCTTGTGTAACACGTGGCACGTCCCCTTGGTGGGACCCAGGTGGTTGACAGGTGGTGTGACGATAAGATGCCCAGAGAGAGGGAGAAGTGGTGACAGGTGGTGGACACGTGTCATTTAAAATAGTAGTCAACATCCTGTTGACTTCTCGTACTTCAGGTTCTCGTAAGAAAGGAGCACAAAGGCCCAACAACTCAAGTCGCAAAGTTGCAAGTTCTGAGAAGCCCGAAAGGAGTCAAACCTTCTCTGACTTTCACGTCTCGGGGTGTTGTAAAAGAAGGGCCCAAAGGTTCAACCTTTCAACTCGTGAAATTGCAAGTTGCAAGCAAGGCTAGTAGTTAGCCCTAGCCAGTGGTCACGCGTGGAGAGAGCTAATAACGAGGGGCCATACCATATCAGAATCTCGGGTATCGACGATTGGTGAAGAAAATTCGAGGGTCTTCGACTCGGTCGCAAGTTACGAAAGGTGCTTACATTTAGGTGCGTATGTGGTCCTATCAAGATAGGGACTAAAGAAAGGTAGCTAGTGCTTTGTCATTAAGCAGCAGGTAGATCTAGATGGCCAAAATCTGCACGCCAAGATCGACAGCCAGGGTTTCATTCTGGAGCCCCCTCGCCATTCTACCTTTAACATTGGACTCACTTGTATCACTGAGTAACGAAACACGAAAAGGTGCCTGGTTTGTTTGGCCTGTGGTCCTAACCCATGATCACAGGGAGGTGAACAGGGAAGAACTAGCCTGCTCTAGGCCCCCGTAGGACTTCGGGGATTCTATCGCTTGAGGAAAAGAAAAAATTTGATTATGTCGTAGTGGGTTTGTTACAAATTGGTATCAAAGCATGGTTAGAACACTTGGCCTGCTTGGGCTCATGAACGAGTTGCGCAGAAGCTCCGTTCAGAACACTCTTAAAAAGAGTAACCCCCTGTCTTAACCCTCCTAATCAAAAGACGAAGTTAAGAATGAAAAACCCCTATTGTGTGTGTGTACATGTGAAAATATGAATTATGTACTAGTTATAAATAAATATAAATATTGACTAACAACCAGCATTTTTCCTTTTGCACACAAGCGAAAGATCAACCACAGAAAATTATCAACACATAGTATGGTGACTCACCAAGAAGTGGGAGAAGGCTCCCAAAATAGAGACGAAGAGTCTGATGAAAGGAGGGCAGCAAGGACCCCTCCATATCTATCCGAGACTATGAGGAGTCTCATGGTCGAATTACAAAGCTGCAAGGCTGACAATGAAAGGATGATGAAAGAACAAGAAAAGAAAATAGAAATTAACGTAGCTTTACTGCAGAGTTTATCCGATCTACAAAGACAAATGCAACATGAACCTGAAAAATTAGAAACATGGTCATATCAGTGGCCACACTGAGAGGAGCACCTCGAAAAAGGTCCACCCCAGAGGTAAAGGACAAGCATCGGATAATTCCTCTGAGAAGGAAGCTGGCAATTCAGAGGGCTCTTCTAGCAGCAAAACTAGTTCCTATCCCCGAAGAAAACAGAAGAAGCAAAAGTCTTCCAAAGGTAAAAAATTTGAAGAATTTAGAAAGGCCAAACCACCCTCCTTTGACGGTGAAATAAAGAACAGAGAGGAAGCAGAGGCCTGGCTTCTTGGACTAAAGAAGTATTTCAGAGTCCATGACTTTTCAGAAAATATGAAGGCCTGAGTGGCCACCTTCAACTTGAACGAAAAGGCTTCCATTTGGTGGGAAGACCTTAAGAATATGAAAGGGGTTCGTGAAGAGGACCTGTCTTGGGAACGGTTTGATAAATATTTCCGAAAGAAGTATCTATCGAAAAAATATTTCGACGAAAAGACTAAAGAGTTTTATGAACTCAAACTGGGACAACTTACTATAGAAGAATATGTCTACAAATTCCTCGATTTCTTGAGGTATGTACCCTATATCAAGGTGGAAAAGGCAAAGGTGTAATGCTTCATCAGTGGACTACCTAAGGACTATCAGAATAGAATTGAATTTGATGAGCCAGAGACTCTAGAAGGCACTATTCAAAAGGCAACCTATTGTGATGAACAGTTTGGGCATCGAGCAGAACCTCGCGAAGAATGGAAACAAAAGAATAGTTCAAGATTTCAGAAAAAGGGAATTAAATCCCCAGGATTTAAGAACTATAAGAAGAACCCAAGAATGCTCTTTCCAGCCCGGAGTATGCACCGACAGAATTTTCCCTCCTTGAGCGGAAATAAAACTTCTGGACCCATATCAGTGAAGACCGATAACCCAAAGAGACAACCTTTAAAATGTTGGGTTTGTGGGGAAGAACATCTATTGAGAGACTGTCCACATCGACAATAGAATAGTCGGAGGATTTATAATGTCCATGAAGCTACCACCATCAATTATGTGGCTAGGAGTGTGCCACAAATTTATGCAGCCTTGGATAAGAACCAAGCCGACCACCAAGCTTCAGTAGTGCAAATAGAAGGTATGATTTCCAACCATCTAGTGTTTGTTTTAATTGACCCTGGTTTAAATTTGAGTTATATAGCCCCTAAAGTTGTTGGTAAGTGTAAACTACAGCCACAAAAACATACCAAGCCATGGTTGGTACAATTAGCCACTGGCACCAGAAGAAGGGTAGCAGAGGTTATACCAGCCTGCCAATTGATGTTGGGTAGATTTCCTACCCAAACAACTCTTAACTTATTACCCCTGGGATCGTATGATCTGTTGATTGGTATGGACTGGCTAGCCACCCATAAAGCCAGATTGGACCGTTACCATAAAACCTTAGAATGTGTAAGTAAAGAATGGAAAAATATAACCCTTCAAGGGATCCGAAAACTTGTCTCAGTGAGAAAAATATCAGCTCTACAAATGAGGAAGTATTGCCGAAAGGGATGTCCCCTCTATGCAATACAGGTGTTGAAAACAATCGAAGATGACAAACCAAGCCCTGATGATCACCCTATCCTGAGAGAATACAAAGATGTATATCCGGAAGAGGTACCAGGTCTACCTCCAAAAAGGGACATAGAATTATCGATAGAACTTACACCAGGAGCGGTGCCGGTGTCTAAGACACCCTACCGGATGAGCACACCCGAGTTAGTTGAACTCAAGTTGCAATTAAAAGAAATGATGGATAAGGGCTATATTCTGCCCAGTGTGTCTCCATGGGGAGCACCAATCATGTTCCTAAAAAAGAAGGATGGTACTCTTAGACTGTGTATAGATTATAGACAACTCAATAAGGTAACCATAAAGAACAAGTACCCCTTGCCCAGGATTGATGACTTGTTCGATCAATTGGGGGGTGCGTCTATTTTCTCAAAGATTGATTTGAGGTCGGGATACCATCAAGTCTGAATCAAGGGTGAAGACATCCATAAAACTGCCTTCCGAATGAGGTATGGTCACTATGAGTTTGTGGTGGTGCCATTTGGGTTGACCAATG
>CBVK0100683170.1:0-10259 GCA_900067695.1 Picea abies
ACCAATGCCCCTGCCACTTTTATGTGCTTGATGAACAATGTACTCAGCAAGTTCCTAGACAAATTTGTGCTTGTTTTTATTGATGATATATTAATTTACTCCAAGAACAGAAAAGAGCATGAGGATCATCTTAGACTTGTGCTGCAAGTACTAAGAGAACATCAACTCTATGCCAAATTCAGCAAATGTGAATTCTTCTAGAAGCAAATACATTACTTAGGCCATGTTCTCTCCAAAGAAGGAGTAGTGGCAGACCCTGACAAAATCATGTCTATCATGGAATGGCCTACCCCAAAGGAAGTTTTGCACATCAGATCATTTATGGGATTAGCAGGATTCTATAGGATATTTATAAAAGGATTCTCCAAGATTGGTTTTCCAATCACTGCCCTCTAGAAGAAGGGGAAAAAATTCCTCTGGACACAGAAATGTGAAGAAAGATTTCAAACCTTGAAACATCTACTGACCCATGCACCCATGCTAAGGATCACCAATCCAGAAGATGACTTCCTCGTGTGCACAGATGGCTGTAAGGAAGGGCTCAGAGGAGTCCTTATGAAAAAAGGAAGTGTGATCTTCTATGAATCCCAAAAATTGAATGAGCACGAAGTCAACTATGTGACCCATGATATAGAACCGGCTGCCATAGTGCATGCCTTGAAAATGTGGAGGCATTACCTCCTAGGAAGAAAATTTGTACTTATGACAGATCACTGTGGATTGTGATACCTGTTTGATCAACTGAAGCTCAATTCTAGACAAGCTAGGTGGATGGCCCTCCTTAGTGAGTTTGATTTCGAAATCAAACACATTAAAGGAAAGGAAAATAGGGTGGTTGATGCCCTTAGCAGAAGTATGAAAACAATTCACCTGGCAGCGGTGAGCACCTGTGAGACAGATGTCAAGGAAAGAATCAGAAGTGCATAAGATACAAATACCTTCGTCTGGACCATGACCATGCACCTATAGCAAGAAACCACTGGAGTAAAATATGAAGGCTATCAGATGACCGAAGGAGGTCTGCTCACTTATAGAAGCAGATTTTATATTCCAAACTGTGATGACTTGAAGAGGTTCATACTAGATGAACTACATAAAAGACCCTATTCTGGTCATCCAGGATACCAGAAAATGATCACTGCCACCAGGAAACAATTTTATTGGCCTGGATTGAAGAAAGACATAGCCGAGTACCTAGCCAAATACATAGAGTGCCAACAGGTTAAAGAAAAACATCGACACCCAGCAGGATTATTGCAACCTTTACCAATCCCAGAATGGAAATGGGAAACCATCTCCATGGATTTCACCACTGAATTACCAACCTCAACCAAACAGAATGACGTCATTATGGTGGTGGTGGATAAATTGAGAAAGTTTTCTCACTTCATCCCCGTCAAGTATTCCTATAAGGCAATCAATATCGCTCAGGTATTCATGAAAGAGATATTCAGACTGCATGGTATGCCAAAAGAGATCGTGTCTGATAGAGACATGAAATTTACTTCCAACTTTTCGAAATCACTAATGGTTGGTTTAGAGACCAAGTTGTTGTTTAGCACTACCTATCACCCTCAAAATGATGGACAGACAGAAAGAGTGAATCAAATATCAGAAGACATGTTAAGGATGCATATAATGCATCAACCCAAGAAATGGGAAGACTACCTGCCACTAGTAGAATTCGCCTACAGCAATGGCTACCAAGCATCCTTAAAGATGAGTCCCTTTGAAGTCCTCTATGGTAGGCCATGCAACACTCCTGTCAGCTGGATTAATCCCGTAAACATGATTTCTTTTGGACCCAACATGTTGAAAGAAATGGAACGACAGGTAACTCAGATAAAACAAAACCTAAAAGTCGCTCAAAACCAACAGAAAATTTATGCCGACCAAAAGAGAACTCCAAGAGAGTTCAAGGCAGGAGACCATGTATATCTCAGAGTTAGGCCCAGGAAGAGTTCCATGAAAATGGGAGCTTGTGCCAAGTTGGCACCTCAGTATTGTGGACCCTTTGAGGTTCTAGATAGAGTGGGACCTGCAGCCTATAGGCTAGCACTTCCTCCCACAGTCAAAGCAGATAATGTTTTCCATGTCTCATTATTGAAGAAATATGTACATGATGCTAATCATATAATTGATTGGTTTGTGATTCAGGTGGAACCAGAGGGAGAATTTCTACCAGAACCCCAATGCATACTAGACAGAAAGGAAACCCCACTCCGAAACTGAACCATTGCACAAGTCAAGGTGCAGTGGAAACATTTTGGCCCAGATTAGGCCACATGGGAAATGGAGGATGCAATGAGATAGGCATATCCGATTTTGTTTACTTCTGTACATGCATGTCATGTTGATAGATAAGAACATCGAGGACGATGTTCCTTTAAGGGGGAGGGAATTGTAACACCCTGTTTCCCCCAATTTTGTAAAAATAACTATACTGGCCAAGAACTGTGGCAACCTCGAAAATGTGAATGTGTGATGTGAATGGACCTTGTGAAAAAGATTGATGAATGTGAATAATATTATGAATATGTATATATATATTGCAGGACTGCTGAGAGGGGATGTGCTGAAAAAGAGACCACGACGGCTGGAGAAATGTGGTAGAAGGCACCTGGAAAGGTGGCGTTAACTTCCACCGAAACCAATACCGTATTTGGACTTCACTGGCCCGGAGAACCAAGAGCGGCTCGCTGGCCCAAAATAAATTACTCGCGGGTTGGTAGGTAGATGGATCCTCAAGAATTAATGAGGGATGGGGGAAGTGAACCTCCCATCCATAGGAGCCTCGGGCCTCACCACCGCAAGGGAAATCGTGCCACATGCAACCTCGCAAGAGATAAATGCGTGAGGAAGAAGCGGGGAGGGGGCAGATGCAAGGGAAGGAGGAAGAGAACTCTAGAAAATACAGAGTGAGTGATAGCAGAGAAGGGGGAGAGTAACCCTCGTTCTCAGTCACTGGCAAACCAAGATGCAGTCTCACAGCATTGTGGTCTCATCTCAGGGGTGGCTAGTGGTAAATCCGTTGGGAGTCGTTGAGCCTACAGTTGGGTGGAAACGAGCACCCCTCAAGCAGTTGCATCACCTCTGGTGTTATTTCTGATAAGTGTTATTTGAAGTTAATGCCATAATCACATGCTCAGTTTTATGTGCTTGTAAATAGTTCCGAATAGAAGTGTTTACCTAACGTTTGATTTGAAAGAATGGATGCCTGTGTATGCTTACATGCCATAGTTGTTTTCGACACAAATGATTAAGTCTGGGACATGAGTTCACTCCATCGAGAATCGTCTTATTTTCTTAGTTTCTCGTAATATTCTGGGAAGGCCCCTTGAGAGTACTCTTTTCCGAGAATTACCCCATAAACCTTGTAACCGTACTGAACCTTACCAGAGACTCGATTAAGATCAAGGATAATTTCCCGAGAACCATCTTAGGGTTCATGCAATCCAGGTTTGGAACCCTTATGCAAGAAATAGTAGCTTTCTAAGGTCTCGGGGTCATGGGAGCTTGAAGCTCCGAGAGTTTGAACTTCATGATTCAAACTCGTAAGGGATAGCAAGTTCAAATATAGAAAGAAAATACCCTATCTCTTGGTAAATGAACGGTCAGAATCCTTTTGGGAATACCCCAATCCTGTCAACACCGACGGATCTAGAGGATTGTAGGCGTTAACACCTCGCCCTTTCAGCCTTCGCAAATAATGATGGGATCCTAGACTGTACATCCCAGGGACCTATCGAAGATCTATAAGCCGTCGATCTTAACCTTTACTTAGGTGGGAGAGTGAACTCAACTACATCCCGAAAGTCCCGAAGACATCGAGACCGTCCATGTTGGAGGACAGGTGGCAGAGATCTGACCATTTTACGTATCAGGGATTCGTGAGTTTGGAGGTGGAAGACCAGGCTCTTGGAGTCACGAAGTCCCGAGTTGCGAGATCGTGATGTGATCTGGGCCATTGATCAAAGAGGAAGAACAACCATGGGATCTGACGTCTTGATACATTGTGTATCAGGGGTTCATGAGTTTGGAGGTGGAAGACCGAACCCTTGGAGTCACGAAGTCCCGAGTTGCGAGATCATGATGTAATCTGGGTCGTTGATCAAAGAGGAAGGGTAGTCATGGGATTTGACGTCTCGATACATCGCGTATCGAGGGTTCATGAGTTTGGAGGTGGAATACCGAACCCTTGGAGTCACGAAGTCCCGAATAGCAAGAAGTAGGAGCAACCATTGAGTCAACACCTCCTCTCCATATCGCATATTCAGGGTCTCGGAGGTTGAGGGGAATTAGTTTCGACTGTAGAAGTCACGATCTTGTGAGTTGCGAGAGCTTGTGCAACACGTGGCACGTCCTCTTGGTGGGACCCACGTGGTTGATAGGTGGTGTGACGATAAGATGCCTAGAGAGAGGGAGAAGTCATGACAGGTGGTGGACACGTGTCGTTTGAAATGGGAGTCAACATTCTGTTGACTTCTCGTACTTCAGGTTCTCGTAAGAAAGGAGCACAAAGGCCCAACAACTCAAGTCGCAAAGTTGCGAGTTTCAAGAAGCTCGGAAGGAGTCAAACCTTCTCTGACTTTTGCATATCGGGGTGTTGTAAAAGAAGGGCCTAGAGGTTCAACCTTTCAACTCGCGAACTTTCAATTTGAAAGCAAGGCTAGTAGTTAGCCCTAGCCAGTGGTCACACGTGGAGAGCGCTAATAAAGAGGGGCCATACTATATCGGAATCTCAGGTATCGGCGATTGGTGAAGAAAATTTGAGGGTCTTTGACTCACGACTCGCGAGGTCGCGAGTTGTGAACGGTGCTTGCATTTAGGCGCGTATGTGGTCCTATCGAGATAGGGACTAAAGAAAGGGAGCTATTTCTTTTTCATTAAGTGGCGGGTAGATCTGGACGGCCAAAATCTGTGCACCCAAATCTGCGACCAGGGTTTCATTCCGGAGCCCCCTCGACATTCTACCTTTAATATTGGACTCACTTGTATCGTTGAGTCACGAAACATGAAAAGGCGCCTGTTTTGTTTGGTCTATGGTCCTAACCCACGATCACAGGGAGGTGAACAGGGAAGAACTATCCTGTGCTAGGCCCCCGTAGGACTTCGGGGATTCTTTCCCTTGAGGAAAAGTGAAAATTTGATTATGTCGTAGTGGGTGTGTTACAAATTGGTATCAGAGCATGGTTACAACACTTGGCCTACTTGGGCTCATGAATGAGTTGCGCAGAAGCTCCATTCGGAACACTCTTAAAAAGAGTAACCCCCTATCTTAACCTTCCTAATCAAAAGGTGAAGTTAAGAATGAAAAACCCCTATTGTGTGTCTGTACATGTGAAAATATGAATTATGTACTAGTTATAAATAAATATAAATATTGACTAACAACTAGCGTTTTTCCTTTTGCACACAAGTGGAAGATCAACCACGGGAAATTATCAACGCATAGTATGGTGACTCACCAAGAAGCGGGAGAAGGCTCCCACAATAGAGACAAAGAGTCTGACCAAAGGAGGGCAGCAGGGACCCCTCCAGATCTAGCTGAGACTGTGAAGAGTCTCATGGTCGAATTACAAAGCTGCAAGGCTGACAATGAAAGGATGATGAAAGAACAAGAAAATAAAATAGAAATTAACGCATTTTTATTGCAGAGTTTATCCGATCTACAAAGACAAATGCAACATGAACGTGAAACTCAGAAACATGGTCGTATCAATGGCCACACTGAGAGGATCACCTCCAGAAAGGTCCACCCCAGAGGTAAAGGACAAGCGTCAGATAATTCCTCTAACAAGGAAGTTGGTGATTCAGAGGGCTCTTCTAGCAACAGAACCAGTTCCTATCCCCGAAGAAAATAGAAGAAGAAAAAGTCTTCCAAAGGTCGAAAATTCGAAGAATTCAGAAAGGCCAAACCACCCTCCTTCAATGGTGAAATAAAGAAGGGAGAGGAAGCAGAGGCCTGGCTGATTGGACTAAAGAAGTATTTCAGAGTCCATGACTTTTCAGAAAATATGAAGGCCCGAGTGGCCACCTTCAACTTGAACAGAAAGGCTTCTATTTGGTGGGAGGACCTTAAGAATATGAAAGGGGTTTGCGAAGAGGACCTGTCTTGGGAACAATTTGAGAAATACTTCTGAAAGAAGTATCTGTCGGAAAAATATTTCGACGAAAAGACTAAAGAGTTTTATGAACTCAAATTAGGACAATTTACTATAGAAGAATATGTCAACAAATTCCTCGATTTGTTGAGGTATGTACCCTATATCAAGGTGGAAAAGGCAAAGGTGAAACACTTCATCAGTGGACTACCTAAGGACTATTGGAATAGAATTGAATTTGATGAGCCAAAGACTCTAGCAGGCACTATTTTAAAGGCAACCTGTTGTCACGAATAGTTTGGGCATCGAGTAAAACCTCGCAAAGGATGGAAACAGAAAAATAGTTCAAGATTTCAAAAAAAGGGAATTAAATCCCCAGGATTTAAGAACTATAAGAAGAACCCAAGAATGAGCTTTCCAGCCCGGAGTATGCACCAGCAGAATTTTCCCTCCTTGAGAGGAAATAAAACTTCTGGACCCATATCAGTGAAGACTGATAACCCAAAGAGAGAACCTTTAAAATGTTGGGGTTGCGGGGAAGAACATCTATTGAGAGACTGTCCACACCGACAATGGAATATTCGGAGGATTTATAACGTCCAGGAAACTACCACCGTCAATGATGTGGCCATGAGTGTGCCACAAATTTATGCAGCCTTGGATAATAACCAAGCCGACCACCAAGCTTCAGTAGTGGAAATAGAAGGTATGATTTCCAACCATCTAGTGTCTGTTTTAATTGACCCTGGTTCAAATTTGAGTTATATAGCCCCTAAAGTTGTTTATAAGTGTAAACTACAGCCAAAAAAACATACCAAGCCATGGTTGGTACAGTTAGCCACTGGCACCAGAAGAAGGGTAGCAGAGGTTATACCAGCCTGCCAAATGACATTGGGTAGTTTTCCCACCCAAACAACCCTTAACTTATTACCCCTAGGATCGTATGATCTGCTGATTGGTATGGACTGGCCAGCCGCCCATAAAGCCAGATTGGACTGTTACCATAAAACCTTAGAATGTGTAAGTAAAGAAGGGAAAAAGATAACCCTTCAAGGGATCCAAAAACCTGTCTCGGTGAGACAAATATCAGCTCTGCAAATGAGGAAGTATTGCTGAAATGGATGTCCCCTATATGAAATACAGGGGTTGAAAACAATCAAAGATGAAAAACCAAGCCCTGATGATCACCCTATCCTAAGAGAATACAGAGATGTATTTCTAGAAGAGGTACCGGGTCTACCTCCGAAAAGGGACATAGACTTCTCGATAGAACTTACACCGAGAGCAGTGCCGGTGTCTACGACACCCTACCAGATGAGCACACCCAAGTTAGTTGAACTCAAGTTGCAATTAAAATAAATGATGGATAAGGGCTATATTCGACCCAACATGTCTCCATGGGGAGCACTAGTCATGTTCCTAAAAAAGAAGGATGGTACCCTTAGACTGTGTATAGATTATAGACAACTCAATAAGGTAACCATAAAGAACAAGTACCCCTTGCCTAGGATCGATGACTTGTTCGATCAATTGAGGGGTGCATCGATTTTCTCAAAGATTGATATGAGGTCGGGATACCATCAAGTTCGAATCAAGGGTGAAGATATCCATAAAACTACCTTCCGAATGAGGTATGTTCACTATGAGTTTGTGGTGGGGTCATTTGGGTTGACCAATGCCCCTGCCACTTTTATGTGCTTGATGAACAATGTACTCAGTAAGTGAGTAGAAAAATTTGTGCTTGTTTTTATTGACGATATATTAATTTACTCCAACAACAGAAAAGAGCATGAGGAGCATCTTAGACTTGTGTTGCAAGTGCTAAGATAACATCAGCTCTATGCCAAATTCAGCAAATGTGAATTCTTCTAGAACCAAATACATTACTTAGGCCATGTCCTCTCCAAAGAAGGAGTAGCGGTAGACCCTGAAAAAATCAGGTCTATCATGGAATGTCCTACCCCAAAGGATGTTTCAGACATCAGATCCTTTATGGGATTAGGAGGATACTATAGGAGATTTATAAAAGGATTCTCCAAGATTGGTTTTCCAATCACTGCCCTCCAGAAGAAGGGGACAAAATTCCTCTGGACACAGAAATGTGAAGAAAGATTTCAAACCCTGAAACATCTACTGACCCATGCACCTGTGCTGAAGATCGTCGATCCAGAAGCTGACTTCCTCATGTGCACAGATGCCTGTAAGGAAGGGCTCAGAGGAGTCTTGATGCAGAAAGGAAGTGTGATCTACTATGAATCCCAAAAGTTGAATGAGCACTAAGTCAACTATGTGACCCATGATCTAGAACTGGCTTCCATAGTGCATGCCTTGAAAATGTGGAGGCATTACAGCCTGGGAAGAAAATTTGTACTTATGACAGATCACTGTGGATTGCGATACATGTTTGATCAACTGAAGCTCAATGCTAGAAAAGCTAGGTGGATGGCCCTCCTTAGCGAGTTTGAGTTCGAAATCAAACACATTAAAGGAAAGGAAAATAGGGTGGCCGATGCCCTTAGAAGAAGTATGAAAACAATTCACCTGGCAACGGTGAGCACCTATGAGACAGATGTCAAGGAAAGAATTAGAAATGCACAAGATACATATCCCTTCGTCCAGACCGTGACCATGTACCTACAACAAGAAACTGCTGGAATAAAATATGAAGGCTATCTGATGACTGAAGGAGGTCTGCTCACTTATAGAAGAAGATTTTATATTCCAAACTGTGATGACTTGAAGAGGTTCATACTGGATGAACTACATAAAAGACCCTATTCTGTTCATCCAGGATACCAGAAAATGATCACTGCCACTAGGAAACAATTTTATTGGCCTGGATTGAAGAAATACATAGCCGAGTACCTAGCCAAATGCATAGAGTGCCAACAGGTTAAAGAAGAACATCGACACCCAGCATGATTATTGCATCCTTTACCAATCTCATACTGGAAATGGGAAACCAACTCCATGGATTTCATCGCTGGATTACCAACCTCAACCAAACAGAATGATGCCATTATGGTGGTGGTGGATAAATTGAGAAAGTCTACTCACTTCATCCCCATCAAGTTGACTTGTAAGGCAATCAATATTGCCCAGGTATTCATGAAAGAGATATTCAGACTACATGGTATGCCGAAAGAGATCGTGTTTGACAGAGACACGAAATTTACTTCCAACTTTTGGAAATCACTGATGGCTGGTTTAGAGACCAAGTTGTTGTTTAGCACCGCCTATCACCCTCAAACCGACGGACAGACAGAAAGAGTGAATCAAATATTAGAAGACATGTTAAGGATGCATGTAATGCATCAACCCAAGAAATGGGAATACTACCTGCCACTGGTAGATCTCGCCTACAACAACGGCTACCAAGCATCCTTAAAGATGAGTCCCTTTGAAGTCCTCTATGGTAGACTCTGCAACACTCCTGTCAGTTGGAGTAATCCCATAAACATGATTTCTTTTGGACCCGAAATGTTGAAAGAAATGGAACAATAGGTAACTCATATAAAACAAAACCTGAAAGTCACTCAGAACCGACAAAAAATTTATGCCGACCAAAAGAGAACTCCAAGAGATTTCAATGCGGGAGACCATGTATATCTCATATTTAGGCCCAGGAAGAGTTCCTTGAAAATCGGAGCTTGTGACAAGTTGGCACCTCAGTATTGTGGACCCTTTGAGGTTCTATATAGAGTGGGACGTGTAGGCTATAAGCTAACACTTCGTCCCACATTCAAAGCACATAATGTTTTCCATGTCTCATTATAGAAGAAATATGTACATGATGCTAACCATATAATTGATTGGCCTGTGATTTAGGTGGAACCAGAGGGAGAATTTCTACCAGAACCCCAATGCATACTAGACAGAAAGGAAATCCCGCTCTGGAACCAAACCATTGCACAAGTCAAGGTGCAGTGGAAACATTTTGGCCTAGATGAGGCTACATGGGAAATGGAGGATGCCATGAGACAGGCATATCTGATTTTGTTTACTTCTGTACATGCATGTCATGTTGATAGATAAGAACATCGAGGACGATGTTCCTTTAAGGGGGAGGGAATTGTAACACCCTATTTCCCCCAAGTTTGTAAAAATAACTATACTGGCCAAGAACTGTGGCAACCTCAAAAATGTGAATGTGTG
>CBVK0100683171.1:0-19872 GCA_900067695.1 Picea abies
TTAGGGTTGTTGACTAATCCCAAACTAGTCATGTGAGACTAAAGAAAAGTTTGATGAAAATGCTAGTCTCTTGTTGTGACAGTTAAGGAAGGTTTGCAGGTATGTGATCATATACACAAGGTATATTACAGATTTATAAATCATATTTGGATGATGAAATTTATGAGGGATTTTGGTTAAGGTACATGTTGGGTACATGGTTGAGACAAGTAGTTGATGAGTTGGCACATACATGAGGTGTATAGTTGATGATGTTGGTATATATTGATGAGTCATAGTTTATGAGTAGTTGACACATGATTAGTACATACTTGGTACATGGTTGGATGCACTTGTTTATGGTACAGGTTGATTACAAGTTGTTGGTACAGGTTGGTGCATGGTTGATGCACTTGTTTATGGTACGGCTTGATTACATGTTGAGGTACAGGTTGATGCATGGTTGATTCATAGTTCAGGTTTATTGGTATAGGTTTACAATGGTATATCTCACATTGATAGTGTGATAGTGGTTACATCATTCTAATTCTACTTCAAGGCAGTTGGACGGGGCAAGGACAGGTGGTTCTAGCCACCTTTTGGTTGTACCCGGAAAACATAGGGGGTTGTAGCCTCCGTCTAGTTGTAGCCAGAGAATAGGGGACTTGGAGCTTCCCTCAGGTTGTATCCTGAGAAACAAGGGGGTTGGAGACTCCTTTGAGTTGCAGTTGGAAAACAAAGGAAGTTGGTGCTTCCAATGAATGTAATTCTTCAAGACATATAAGAAAAAGAATTATGTGGTTTTCTCCCTCTTTGGGTTTCCACATAAAACATTGGTCTATTGTGTATGTGTATGATTTTTTATTTGTTCATTGTTTATTTACTCTGTAGTTATTGGATGATAATGCTACATTGATATAACACTTAGATTATATGGTTAAAAAGGATTAAATTTCTCTATTACTGATTCATCCCCCCTCTTAGTAATCCAAAATTTGGTTTTAGAGAAGGTTCCCTCAGAAATCAGTTTAACCACTGAAAGGTAGATCATGGAGAGAAACAACTTGTATAAAAATGGAATACCACAGTTCAATGAACATAAGTATACATTTTGGAGCATAAGGATGAGAACATATATATAGGCATAGGGATTTGAAATTTGGAAATCAATTGTAGATGGATACACAACACCAACAATTCTGCCAACAAATGACAAAGCAGTGAAACTTGGTCAGAATAATTCCAAAGACAAAAATGCACTTATGAATGGTCTTAGTGAAACGGTATTCACCAAACTTGCACATTGTAAATCTGCTAAAGAGATTTGGGACAAACTTCAAAATATTTATGAAGGAGATTCAAAAGTCAAAGCAACAAAGCTTCAAACTTACAGAGGTCAGTTCGAACAACTTAAGATGAAGGAAGATGAGAATATTGCAGCTTACTTTTTACAAGTTGATGAAATAGTAAATGCAATCATAGGATTGGGAGAATAAATCAAAGAATCTGTAATTTTTCAAAAGGTACTAAGATCTCTTCCTATGATATTTGACCCTAAGATATCAACACTAGAAGAAAGATCAGATCTAAACTCAATAAGAATGGAAAAATTACATGGAATCTTCATAGCATATGAAATGAGAACTGAACAGGAAAATCCAAATATAAAAGAAGTAGACTTCAAAGCATCCAAAAAGTCAAAGAAAAAGGGAATCCAAAAAGAAGAACATAGCAGCAGCAGTGTGATCTGAAATTGGATCCAGAAGCCTAATAGGGCTTGAAAAATGCTCAAAAATGAAAGTGCTTGGAATGCGACGAAACCAGCGCCATTGTGTCTCTCTCGTCTTCCTAATTCCGATGGTATATTTACTTTGTCAAATGGGCTCCGTATGGAGAAGATATCACATTCTGTCCGAAAAGCCAAACAGGTCAAAAAAAATGATGTTGATTGTATAGTCCGTACAGTCCGTATAGGCTGACATGGCAGAGCCATACGACCTTACGTGTGGTGACATGGCAGTTTATTATTGGATGATAGGTGGTTGAATGGGAATTCGACACGTGGCACTGTTCAAGCGAGTGATTGGGTGCCACGTGGCCCAATCATGGGCTGCCACATGGCACCCCGGTGGTGGTTGTCATTGTTGTTTGTTAAAATATATGGAGTCTGTGGGGTTCAACCCCCAGACCTCCCCACCGCATAACATTTCCACAAACTCCAATAACTAATGGGCTATCGCTTATGCCTTGACATATATGTGTTTCGGATTTAATATAAAGTCAACTAATTGTATGGTTTTGGGCCACGACCGAGCCAGGGCCTAGCCCAGCCCTTGGTCGCGTGATTTCATATATGTGACCACGGTTATGTATTATGGTTTGGCGCGCGCGTTTTATATATATGGTTCCAACGGTTATAACTCTCACCAAGTGTTATGTTATCATTTGATATGTGATGGAGCCCCATTTGTTTAAGCGCGCGGTCCTATGACCCATACGCCCAGGTGCTAGGCGGTTAGGGGCTGGCGCACCCTTAACCATCCTATGGTTTGCACCATTGGTGCAGTTGCGCCCGATGCTGGTTTTTCACGCTTTATATTGCGTGTGTGGCAGGTTCATTGGACAAGGGTGCTATTTGTAGATGCAGAGACAACAAGCTTGAAGAGGGATACTTCCAGGAGGCCTAACTTCTTCGTTTTTCGACCGATTGAGGTGCCGAAAGAGCCCAGATAGGATTTTTTGGACGCTCTGAAGCCATTGGAGCATTTATAGTAGATTTATGTTGAAGAGAAGCCAAGCCAAATCCATTTTGATGCAGAGAAGATTTTGATAAGGAGACGTTGTCGGATCATTTCTAGGAGATCCAGATGTCCGTTTTGCGTGCCGTTTTCTTTGTAGGGTTCTTGAGATCTGGACGAACATGACCAGATCAGTATTGTAGCCATTTGGCATTGCAAAGATGTAATTTTGAGATTTTGAGCATAAATAAAGAAGCCTCCCCCACATAGACAAAGGCCCGGAGACGTAGGCAAAGTTGTGCCAAACTCCATTATCAATTTGCGTGTTATGGTTTGCTGTCTTTTATTTCATTTCAGATCTGCAAATGTGTATATGGATGTCATAATTCCTCTTCTTTCCTCATTCTTTCACTAAGTTTCTCAAATGGTTAATTAATGCATGCAAAATTAAAACTCAACCATAAGTCATTAAAAGATCCTACGGATCACAATGACATCTTGGAAGATGATGAAGAAGTGGCCAACTTTGTCAAAAGAATGAACAAGGGAACCGATGGTAGGTATAGAGGTAAGCTTCCTTTAATTTGTTTTAATTGTGATGGTCTTGGTCATGTTTCTAAAAAATGTCCTTATAAGAAAAAGAGAAATTATGAAGGTTACTCAAAAGGAAAAAAAACATATAAAGGAAAGAGAACCACAAAGAAAGGTTTCAAGAAAAGCTTATGCACCAAAGAAGACATCTCATCATCAAATGAAGATGAAGTCAGTGACAGTGAGACAGAAAGAGTTATATTCATGGCAGTAGAAGACTCTAATAAAGAAGACTCTGAAGAAGAATATGAAGAATTTGAACAAGAATATGAAGAAGTCGAAGAAGAAATTGAAGAGGAAGAAGTTGACTACCAAGAGGAATTAATGTGTGCCATAGAAGTTATCAGAAGAGAAAAGAAGAAAAACAAGAAACTACAAGAGGAACTAGACAAGAAAGAAGAAACTCAATAACTAGAACAAATGATCACAAATTTGAAGGTTCAAATAGAAGAAGATAAAAGAATTGAAGAAGCACTCAAAGAACAGCTAGAAGAAAAAGACAAGATCATTGGAAATTTTGAAGCAGAGATTGTCACATTAAGAAAGGATCTTCAAAAGAAAAATATGTAGAACAACTCAAAAGTTTTGGATGACATTATCAGCAGTCAAAAATCTCATCATGACAAGTCCGGACTTGGATACAATTAGACAGAAAAAGGATCAACCTCCAAAACAACAGAGCAAGAAACATATTCAAAAAGATTTATAGAAACAATCAAGGGGGATAGGAAGATCTACAATGAAGCTTACAGGGACACTCCTCCACCGAGAATATTCATATTTTAGAATCAATGACCGACAGATAGGCCTCGGGAAGAAGAATAATTCATAATAGTACCTCCTTTCAAAAGATCTTCAACTCCCAAGTATCAAACTGTATTTTTTGGTTTATGTTATGCATGTAATAATTTTGTACATAAAGCTATAAATTGCAGAGCTAACAAAAGGAATAAAAAAAACTTTGAAAGTCATACACAAAGGGTTATCCAAGAAGGCCTAGTGAAACATAGAGAAGAAGTTACAACAAGTTTGAATCTTTGAGCACTGAAGTGGAATGTTACAAATGTAAAAATTTTGGACACATGGCCAAAGATTGCAGAATGACAGTCCCTCCTAGAGAACTGCAATAGAATAACAATAGTCATAGACAGGAACCTCATAAAAGGACATGGATAAGAAAGAAAGATCAGTATAACAATGAAGAATGCACACTCGCTCTACAATCTAAGAAAAATAAATGTGGTTGGCATGTTGACAGTGGGTGTTCAAAACACATGACAGGTGATAGAGACAAGTTTCTTACATTACGGAAGGAAAGAGATGGATCAATCTCCTTCAGAAATGATGATTAAGACAAAATTGTTGGAAAAGGAACAGTCAAAATTGGGAACAAGAATACAAAGGCATGCAATATTCTACTAGTAGAAGATATGAAACATAATATTCTAAGTGTGAGTCAAATGTGTGACCAAGGTCATAAAGTTACTTTTGATTCACAAAAGTGAAAGATAAGAAAAGAAGGCTCAGGAAAATTGATTTCTACAGCTGCGAGAACTTTATGCAACATATATGTGTTAAGTGAAATTGGAAATTAAAAGTGTTGTCTAGGAAAGGAAGATGAAAGATGGCTATGGCACAAAATAATGGGTCACATACATTTTGATGACCTTGTCAAAGTCAGAAAAAGAGAAGCAGTCAAAGAAATGCCCCATATCACAAAACCAACCAACAATTTATGCAAGCATTGTCAACAAGGAAAGAAAACAAAGACCAGGTTCAAATCAAAGGAATATTCAATGACAAGACCAATGGAAATTGTTCATACTGATCTAGTTGGACCAACTACAATAAAGGGCTTAAAAGGTGAGAAATAATTTATGTTATTAGTTGATGATTATACAATAATGATTGAAGTTTTCTTTCTCAAGAATAAGTCAAAAGCTTTTGAAAACTTCAAGATCTACAAGGAAATGGTTGAAAATGAAATGGATTTAAAAATCAAATGCTTGAGATATGATAATGGGGGAGAGTTCACTTCAAAGGAATTTATGGACTACTGCAGCAATCATGGAATAAAAAGGCAATTCTTCGTTGCTAGGACACCTCAATAGAATGGAGTTGTTGAAATAAAGAACATGATAGTACAGGAAATGGATCGAACAATGCTAATGGATTCCAAATTTACAGATATTTTTTGGACATAGGCAGTGCATACATCAGTTCACATTCAAAATAGAGTAATGCTAAAAAACAACACCAACAAAACTCCTTATGAGCTATGGAAAGGAATACCAGCAAGTGTAAATCACTTCATAGTTTTTGGAAGCAAATGCTACATCAAAAGAGAAGATGGTAGAATGAGAAATTTTGACTCTCGTGTGGACAAAGGAGAACTTGTTGGTTAATCAAGTACAAGAAAATCATACAAGTGTTACAACCTGAGATTGAACAAAGTAGTGGAAAGTATCAACGTAGAAATTGATGAAACATGTAGACAAGAATTAAAGGAAGAAGAAAATTAATCAATGGAACAACTTTACGAAGAAGAAACAAAAGATGAAAAAGAAGGGGAAGATGAAGAGGATCCCATAGAAACAGAAGAGAAAATTCATCAAGTAACTCCAAAAACACCTAGCAAACAAGTACAAAAGAATCATCCTTCGGATCAGATTATTGGAAACAAATACACAAGAGTTGAGACTAGAAGAAGAATGCATTCACTAGAACAAACACACCTAGCACTCACATCTACAATTGAACCAACCTATTTTGAAGAGGCCAGCAAGGATGAATTTTGGAACAAGGCCATGGATGAAGAATTGAATCAAATAGATAAAAATGACACTTGGGAATTGGTTCCAAGACCAAAGGATAAGAATGTGATCAACACAAAGTGCGTATACATAAATAAATTGAATGAATATGGAAAGGTTACAAGGAAAAACGCTATATTGGTATGTAAAGGATATGCACAGGTTGAAGGAATCGACTTTGAAGAGACATTTTCCCTAGTTTCCAGAATGGAAGAAATCCTATTGCTTTTAGCTTATGCATGCTCCAAAAATATTAAAGTGTATCAGAGGGACGTAAAATAATCTTTTCTAAATGGGGAACTTGAAGAAGAAGTCTATGTTGAACAACCAGAAGGATTTTAGTTGTCAGAGAACACAGATTATGTGTGTAAATTAAAGAAGGCCTTGTATGGTCTAAAACAGGCTCCTAGAGCATGCTACTCTAGACTAGATAAATATCTAAAGCAGGCAGGGTTCAAAAAAGGAAGTGCAGACAACAACCTCTACATAAAGGTAAGTCAAGATAGTATTTTATTAATTGAAGTTTATGTTCATGATATTATTTTTGGTAGTGATGATGACAGGTTAAGCCATAAATTTGCAAAGGATATGCAGAATGAATTTGGAATGTCATTACTTGGAGAACTATCCTTCTGTCTAGGACTTTAGATACGTCAAAGAAACCAATGAATTTTTATTTCTCAAACCAAGTATATCAGAGAAATGCTAAATAGGTTTGGAATGGAATATTGCAAACCAATTATCACTCCCATGCAAACCAGTTGCAAGTTAAGAAAAGATGATGATTCAAAGTCTACAGATCAGAGGCAATACAAGTCAATGATTGGTAGCCTACTATATGTGATAGCATCCAGACCAGATGTAATTCAAGCAGTTGGACAGGTGGCATGATTTCAAGCAGCACCAAAGGAATCACATGTGTTAGCATTGAAGAGGATTTTTAGATATCTCAAAGGAACATAAGATTTTGGATTATGGTATCCAAAAGGAAATGATCTATCTCTTATTGCCTACACATATGCATATTGGGCAGGTTGTATTGATGACCGATGAAGCACCAGTGGAGCAACGATCTACTTGGGTGAGTGTTTAGTATCATGGCTAAGCAAGAAACAATCATCAATATATCTATCTACATCCAAGGCAAAGTATATTGCAGCAGTAACATGCTTTACAAATGTTCTTTGGATGAAACAAACTTTGACAGATATACAGGTTGAGTATGATGAGCCCATTCCAATATATTGTGATAATAAAAGTGCCATCAGTATCTCAAAGAACCCGGTGATGCAGTCCAAGATGAAGCACATTCCAATCAAGTATCACTTTCTACGGGAACGGGTTGCAAAAAAGAACATCAGAGTTGAGTATGTGGGCACAAAAGAACAAGTGTCAGAAATCTTTACAAAACCACTTCCACGGGAATCCTTTGAATATCTTCTCCAGAGACTCAGAGTTATTTCTACTCCAAAATGAATGCTTTTGAATGCTTATCTTATATGTCTTAGATGTACATGAGGAAGCATAAAAAAGAGGATAGTTCAGTTAGGGGGAGAAACCCCAGATGGAAGGATACATTTTCCATTGATGACAAAGGGGGAGATATTTATTAGATGCAGAGGACGGAGGCATGATTCCAGGGGGAGCAATGGTCATGGAGATGCAAAGGACAAAGGCATGGTTACAAGGGGAGCATGAGTGATAAGAATTCAGTATGGCATGAAATGATTTCAGTATTGCATCAGAGTGTTTCCATCAATGCCAAAGGGGTATATTTTTTATTAAGGTTGGTTGTCATTGATTTCAACCCTTGAAGAAACTCTGGTAGCGAATTCCGGTAGCACAAAGGTATGGGTAATGGACCCAAGGTTGTTTCATGTATAATGGTATGAGTTTTAATATATTTGAAGGTAATACCATTCTATATGGATATTACATGTCATTCCATTTCCAATGGTATGTGGAACGTCACATAACTCCTCACAGTTAGAGAGTTATGGCCATGAGAAGTTGGAAAACCTAGGTTTGGGTAATGGACCCAAGTTTGTTTGATGGATAATGGTATGTGTTTTGATATATTTGTAGGTAAGACTATTCTATATGGATAGTACATGTCATTCCATTTTTGGTGGTATGTGGAATGTCACATAACTACTCACGGTTTGAGAGTTATGACCTTACGAAGTTGGAGGACCCTCATATGTCATCTAGAAGCCCCAAAAGGTCCCAAAAGGTCAAAGTAGTCAAAGTGGTTTAAGAGATTTTACAAGGTAAATAATAAAGTGAAGTGATTAGTGTAATATAATTCAAAGTGAATACAAAATAAATTATTTAAATAATAAATTTAACGGAGAAATTAGAAGTGGGTTAACCCTAAAACAAGGAAAGTGGGAAAAGTGACCTAGAAGATGATTCTAAGGAAGCTACTTGGAGAGTATAAATAAGAGGCAAGGCTCTCTCATTTTACATCACACTTGAGCATATTGAATATATATAGGTGAATGAGGTAACCAAATTATATCTACACCTAATTTCAGAGGGAAGGTGAAGAAAAGAAGGGTGGAATTCAAGGGAGGATAAATTCTTTTGATGATGCTTTCTAAGGTATGTTATTTACAGGTCATCTCACCATTTTCACAATAATTTTTTTTATAGAATGATTCAAACTGTTAAATTGATACGACATTGAGGAAACATATCCAAGTATCTATGGTAAAAATTTCATCTTGTGGGTCGTTATATCTTTGGAGTTACACTCCGTGGAAAATAGGTTTTGTGGCTAGTCCCGAAACTAGTCTAAAACATGTGTTTTGGGTAAAAGCATCATAACTTCTTCATTAAAGATACAAATTTAGTAAGACCAAATGTGTTGGTTAAGGTATAGTTTGTGGTATTTTTTGTAATGTTTTCGGATCCATTAAACAAACATTCCTTGCAAGGCACGCTCTACAAGGTCGCTCTCTAGAATAAGCCAAAATTCAACAAGGTATGTCATTTTTGCTATAAATCCTTTTATGAGAGGTTCCAAGTAGTGACACCTGAAGGAATTGAATAAAAAAAACTGAAGAACATTGTGTACTATTTTTATATCTTTATTCATTACAGGTACATAGTTATAATTATTTCAAGTTAGGGTTGTTGACTAATCCCAAACTAGTCATGTGAGACTAAAGAAAAGTTTGATGAAAATGTTAGTCTCTTGTTGTGAAAGTTAAGGAAGGTTTGTAGGTATGTGATCATATATACCAAGTATATTACAAAGTTACAAATCATATTTGGATGATAAAATTGATGAGGGATTTTTGTTAAGGTACATGTTGGGTACATGGTTAAGACAAGTAGTTGATGAGTTGGCACATACATGAGGTGTATAGTTGATGATGTTGGTATATATTGATGAGTATTTGACACATGATTGGTACATAATTGGTACATGGTTGGATGCACTTGTTTATGTTACATGTTGATTATAGGTTGTTTGGTACAATTTGGTGCATGGTTGATGCACTTGTTTATGGTACAAGTTGAGGTACAAGTTGATGCATATTTGATGCATGGTTCAGGTTTATTCATACAGGTTTACAATGGTATATCTCACAGTGATAGTGTGAAAGTGGTTCCATCATTCTACTTCTACTTTAGGGCGGTTGGACGGGGAAAGGACAGGTGGTTGTAGCCACCTTCCAGATGTAGCCAAAGAATATAGGGGGTTGTAGCTTCCTTCTGGTTGTAGCCAAAGAATAGGGGACTTGGATCTTCCCTTAGGTTGTAGCCTGAGATAAAAGGGCGTTGGAGCCTCCTTCTAGTTGCAGCTAGAAAACAAAGGAAGTTGGTGCTTCCAATGAATGTAATTTATTCAATACATATAAGAAAAAGCATTATGTGGTTTTCTCTCACTTTGGGTTTCCATGTAAAACACTGGTGTACAGTGTATGTGTATGATTGTTCATTTGTTCATTGCTTATTTAATCTGCAATTATTGGATGATAATGCTACATTGATATAACACTTGGATTATATGATTAAAAAGGATTAAATTTCTCTATTATTGATTCATCCCCCTGTCAGTAATCCAACAGCTGCTTCAACTAACTCTTTTTCTTTTTTGGTGGCAACTTTAGCTTCGACCTTCGATTTTTCTCTTGCTTCATTTTCTGCCCTGGCCTTTTCTTTGTCATCTTCTATCATTTTCTTCTTTTTAACATCATTTCTCTTCTTCAACACTTTATCTTTGTCCCTCCTCCTTTTTTTGGTGGGTGTTTCTGTATCTTCTTCTGTAGAACTTGAATGAGTTGACACAACTACATTTGTACCCAAAATCCAATAACTAATTTGTTTGAAATTTGACAAAATTCTTTTTGTTTAAGCATCGGTGGGACATTGTTGGTTAGTCAACACACAATAGAAATAATCGATTATCCTACTTCCACAACCATCAGATCAAAGGTTGGGCCATAGATCATCTTGCTTCTATAGCTGTGAGATATACGATTTTTGAAGCTGTCGAATCAGTGGTTGGGTCATTGATCATCCTTCCCCATAGGGGTCGGATATTTGAATCCATAAGGGCATCGGACCTATGACATGGCCGTCAGATGTAAAATTCACTGAGTCATACCATCTTGTTCCTTGGGCAATCGAATATTCAACTCCATAGGGAATCAAACCTATGGCCTTGTTGTCAGATGCAAACTTCATGGGGTCGGATATTCGATGACACTGCATTGTTTTTAAATAAAAAAAAAAAAAAAAAAATTGGACTCCCTACAAATTTAAAAAAAAAAAAAAAAAAAAATTGGACTCCCTACAAATTTATATGAGGTCTCCTATCATCATTTGTACCATTCACTCTGTAATTACCCCGGTATGTAACTACATGAGTAAGAGTTGGACGATGTCAAGATAAGCACAAGATGAGCACAAGATATGAAAATGAAGGATGCACAAATGATAAAAAGAGATGGAAGGAAAATAGTTTCTATCAATCATGAGCTAATGGAGTCATAAGGCATTGGATAAATGAGAAAGAGTGTCACAAACAACTACTTTGAAGTAGATCATATGATAGAAGAGGATTTTTTACCATCTTCTACAAATTAGTAAATAAGGTAACTATTTGATATATTCATATTTAAGCTATGCACTTAAGGTAGAAAGGTCATAATTTGATACATTTGAACCTTAAGTATTTGCTGGAAATATGTTATAGAAAACTAGTCTTGGAGGATAAGATTTCCACTCATAAATAAAATTATAAAGGTGTTGTTTTATGGTTGTAATGTGCTTCCAAACATGCAACTTAGTTGATAGAAAAAAGGAGGACATGGGCATAAATAAAAAAATATATATAACAAAAGGGAGAGCCTCCTCAAATTGCTTTACTCCTAGATGAATAAATTCATTACTAAGATTTTATAAAAGAATGACAACAACAAAAATCTACAACAACATGAACAAAAAATTGAAAGGCATAAATAAACCGTCCATCAAAGTGGATCAATACCTCAATATTCCATTAATATTCAAGAATGGTTTTTCAAAGGAGTTCCATCAAGCTTCAATTCCTAAGCTTGATACTTCATCACTTCTCTAACTTCTAAATCTCCAAGTTCCAAATCCCTCATGAAAAGGAGAGAAGATCCTCTTTATATAGAGGGAAATTCATCTTTGTTACAATAAAATATAGTATTTTCTAACTAACTCCATGAAAATTCAAATAATAATAAAATAATGTAGTAGTTAAGCAAGATCCTCTAAAAATAGCACATGAATATGAGGTGCCAAATCTCCAATTTCCAAATCCCTCATGAAAAGGAGAGAAGATGCTCTTTATATAGAGGGAAATTCATCTTTGTTACAATAAAATACAATATTTTCTAACTAACTCCATGACAGTTCAAATAATAATAAAATAATGTAGTAGTTAAGAAACATCCTCTAAAAATAGCACATGAAGGTGAGGTTCCTCCTATAAATGAGTGGTTGACTATGTCAAGTGCTCCATCAAATAATAAAATAATGCCTCAATAGTGTTCCCCCAAAGATGCTTACATACAAATACAATAAAATATTCTTGACATGGAGAGTGCTCCATATCCCAAAATATCATGTGGTCCAAAAGATGCATGATCAAGTGTGCAAGATATTGACTATATGAATGCTCTATAAGAAAGGCTTGGTCAAGTATCCAATAAGGAGAAGTGAAAGTCCCCCAACCAAAGACCTACATCAAATGATATGCTTCCATGAAGATAAAGGGATCTATAAAGGTGAATCCTTCCAATTTGGTTCAATAGCTCCAAGGAGATAACATCAAATTTACATTAATGTGATGAAGATCACAAAGTGGAACCTTTTACAATACGAGGTGTAACATATTATGATGTTTTCAATTTTTAAATTTACAAATTTTGAATTTTGAATTTTGAACATGTAAGAAAAATCTGAAAAGCAAGTCAGAAGCTATGAATATCTTGAAGCCTTTGCAATGTCACATTCTATATATAAACTCCCCCATTGATTTGAATTTATGCACACTACAAATTATCTACAAAATTTGCGACAAAATAGACAATAAAGTTCCCATGGCACAAACTATTCATCACCATGTACCCGAGAGATTCTATCTTCTAGTACAATTGAAACTTTCTACCATCATATCTATGAAGTGAAGCAATGCTCATTTGTGCCCATTTTGTGAACCTAGTTTGTGAGATCACTTTGGTAAAATAATTGAACCCTTGTCTCATCATACTAAATTTAGGATTGAGGAGGAATTATAATAGGTGGATGAGGACCACTATAGTCATATAAAGGTAAAATGGAATGAGTAATGCAATACAGAGGAAATATTGAATATAAGTACCATGCAAGTGAGAAAGATTGAATTTATGGTATATGAAATACATTTACTATGCATGTCATTACTCCCAACCTATGCAATTCAATGACCGACTCACAACATGATTACTTTCATAGTTGGAAACACATTGGAAATTTGAAATATATATAAATGTATTAGTTATATATATGGTTATAATAATAATTTACAATTATTATTTGTATATATGTTTTATAATAGCCATTCTTGGATAAAACCAATTTTATGCTAAAATGTCAAAGTGTACATTTAGTAGAGAAGAAGTTGAATATGCAGGACACATAATTCCAAAGGAGAGAATCAAAGCTGATCCAAATAGAGTCAATGCAATCACATGGTGGCTAAAATTAAAAAATATCTCTAAAGAGTATTTTTGGGCTTAATGGCATATTATTAAAGTTTTGTAAAAAGGTATTCCCACCTAGTAGCATTGCTTTGGAACATATTAAAGAAAAAATCCTTTTAAAGGGATAAGGACAAAAACAGACAAGGAGGTGAGGTGAGGTGAGGTGGCTAAAAGAGCTATTATGTGTGATTTGGTGCAAGGGTGTACTAAATGTACTTAGTCAATAGGTTGGAATTTTTGGTGCATACATAAAATAAAAAGTGCAAAATATGTGATTGAGATAAGCTAAATCAATTACATCTATTAGCATGCAATCAATGAAAATTTAAAGAGAATGGAAAATAAAACCTTTGAATAATCTTCTCCGTCAATTTCCAGTTGATGTGGAGCCTAGTCAAGCCTTGTGAGCCATGAGAAAAAGTCAAGGCATCTAGCAAAAGTTAGGTTGAACATAAAATTCCTATGAGCTAGAAACAAACAATCTTCCTGATATTGAAAATGATGTAAATGTATTGATCCAGTGCATTAGCACGTGTAACACCATCCACCATGAAGAAACTCAAATTTTCATGTATAAGAGTCAAGTTGAATGAGTTGTTAAACTCAAGTTGTAAAATTCGAGTTGCATAAAGTTGCATAAGTTTCATAGTTCCATAAAGTTGCATAAAGTTGCATAAGTTTCATAGTTTCACATAGTTGCATAAAGTTGCATAAATTTGCATAAAGTTGAATAGTTGTATAAAGTTTCATAAGTTGCATAAAGTTGCATGGTTGAATGTTCCATGCATGCATGTCATGTGCATGCTGAGTTAAGTTCTAAATTCAAAGTCTCTTGTCCAAGATCTATTTCAAGATGAAGTCGACTTATGATGAGAATGCAAAAAAACTACTATTTTGAGCCCTTTTCCCCATCCTCTCCAGGACTTTATATGCTAAGGTCAACCCTCATTCTTCACACAATGTTATGCAATGTGTGGGTAGAAGAGTAGAAGGAAGTGAGTGCTTATCTATAGTGCTGATATATATCAATGTTAAGGAAACATATATATTGGTATAAACATAAAGCAAGTGCTTGTTTACAGTCCTGGTGTATATTTGTATAAACAAGAAGCAAGTGCTTGTTTACAGTGCTAGTATATATCAGTATAGAAGGAAACAAACATTCACCAGCAAGGATGTTGTATATTAGTCTAGAAAAGCAAGCAAAGTAGCACCGAGGCAACGCATAGCCTCTTCCACAGTGTTGGTCTATAATAGAGGTATTTATCAACAAAGTATATCAATATTCTACAGGTCATATAGCCAGGTCTAGGTAATTTTGGCAAGCTATTTAAGAGCATAAATTCATGGTGGAATTTTTGTAAGTGATCATACATTATCTTTGCAATAAAAGGAGATTGTTTGTTGGGATTTTTCTCCCTGTATAGGGTTTCCCCATGGTATATGTGACATTCATGTTTATGCTTGTGGATCTACATAGTTCAGTATTGTTGAAATACATTAAGATGGAATCAAAGTGTTGAAGAATTTAAAGAAATAATCTGCATATTATATCAAGCTCGATAATTTAATAGTTGGGACTTTGTGGGAAAAAAAATTGAGATGTTAGCAAATAACTATTATTATCCAAGAGTTCCCTTACAAGGGTATGAAATTTACCAAATATATCGACTTAACACTCCTACCCGGGGATACTTGGAGTGATTTTAGTGAGTTCACTATTTTTATTTTTTGATATTTCAAATGTTTTGTGATTTTTTCACGACATCGATACCAATACTTTGACATTTTCACCTACTAGATTTTGAAGAATCTATTGTAAGAATCCTTTAAAAGGCCTCCCATCACGAGGGACCACACAAAGATTGTTTTTTTGGCTCTATAATAGGTTTTCATAGTGAGGGAATCTAAAAGAGTTAGGTCCTTTGTTTCAAATGAAGGCACCAAATATCATTAATCCTAGCATCAATGTTGGATTGTGGGTATAGCCATCAATATCCATCACTTGGTTTATAATTTTTAAAGGCTTTGGAGAATTTCCAATGCCAATCCATGACTAGGCCAAAGGGTATCACAAGCCAATCTCAATGGGAAGAATGTTTGGAATAATGATTGTAAACTTATATACTATCCACTGCGATGTATAAATGAGCTTAAATTAATCTTTCAAAACATACCAATGCTTCTAGCCTTTGGCTTGGTTGTTAAATAAATCAGTTATTTTTTGGACATCTTTTTTGAACAAGCGTTTGCCAAGGAGAAGTTCCACAATTTGTTAGATAGATTCTCAAACCATAGTAAATGTAGAAGGGCATGTTGACTAATGTCAATATTGGACTTTTCTTGGTAGCATATGCAAAGCTTAGAAGATCTTGTTCCCTCCTTGATCAATACAATCTTGTTTCAAATTCAAACAATGAGGATAAATAGATTCTTAGATTTTCCTTAATAGGATAGTTTTACCTTAGATATATTTTATAACATTTTAGTTTTTCTTTCATACCTGTAGATTTTTAGCTAAGCTGCATGAAATGGGCAGACAAGTATGAGTTTCAAAAATGTCTCTTTCAATTATTTTTCTCCTTTCTCTCTCTCTTTAGGTTATGTAAAAATGATAGTGTTTGTGTGTAGTTAGAAATATCAAACTTTGACAAATCATGTATTCTAATGTTCATAGACAAGGACATAATCCTTCATTTAATATCACAAAAGGCAATACTCATCAGTCATTGATCAACTATAATTTACCTTGCGTTAATTTATTAGAATTTATGCAATAAAGAGGAAAATGATTACATTGAGTACAATAGCAAAATTTGCCTTTATAAAGTATGCAATAAAATGAAGTTGCAGGTGTAAAGGTCACTAAGTGTTAAGATCATCATAAGCTACAAGGAATACATTTACATTGAGTCTTAGGGGCTTACCAACGACTATTGTGGCTGGTGGTTATTATTGTCCTCCGTATGGAAATTCAAGGAAGAGGGGGGAATTCATTGAGCATTGGAAAGGTATTGATGTCCTTGTTATGAACACTTAATACATGGGGAGATGAGGGAAATTTATTTCTCTAAAAAAATGATCATCAAGTTGTACATCATCATATACAAGTACTCTTAGGTGCACGAGAGGCATTGGAAGCTCCTTGTGGGGTTGAACCCGAAGAAGCCTCTATTTCAAATGAAGAAGAACCTTCACCCAAATCAAAATTGGGAAAAGTAGTGTCCAAGTTAGAATTCTTATGATCCACAACCCAATCCTTCGAAGGCCCTAAATGATACTCTTCTTACCTTATGGAGATAAAGTGGATATTCGAATGTATGTACGTGAGATCTTTAGTTTTCTTTAAACCCAACCTATCAAGTTTTATTGATAAGATAATTCCATAGTCCCTTGTGACATGAGATATTTAGTTTTGTTTGTATCCAACTTATTGAGTTTTATTGAGTAGATAATGCCATAGCCCCTTGTTAAGTAGCACAAAATATTAGGGCCAACAACTCTTTTGGCCCTACTCTATGAATGGTTCACCACTCCAAGGTGCCAAATTATTTTTATCATTAAAGGATGTAAAGTAAAATAGGTTCCCTAATCTGTAAGCAAAGATTTTTTTCTTTGAATCACGTATATTAGAGGAATTTTGAGGTTAAAAATGGGTTTCAAAACAAAAAAATATGCCAATAATATTGGCTCAATGTAAGCTTCCCTATTGGCATGAAATGGTACACACCATCAATGGTGCCCATGGGGTGCAATATACTACACAATTAATTTAGGTTTAGTTAGACTAAGTAAGGGTAGGCTAGGTTAGGTTGAGTTGGTAGGGTAAGAAAATATAGGGTATGTAAGATGATCAAGATAGGTTACGTCAAGTTAGGGTTGGAAGGTGAGAGCAAGGTAAGGTAGGGGTTGGTAGGGTAAATTGAGAATTAGGTTTTTTAGGGTAAAGATGCATACAATCATGAATGAATGAAATAAACTATGTATAATAAATGAAGTAAAGAAAAATAATGCACATGAAAGGTAAATAACTTAAACAACATATAAAAAGATAGATTCGTGAGTATCAATTATGTACCTTTTTGTATAATTGATGCAGCCTCTCCACATAGGCTAGTGATCAGTTGCAATTCCTAGTGCGAAGTCTTGTAGAAATCAAAGAACCATGACATGTTAAATTTATGATAAATAATTTAAGAAATAGACATGCATTTCAAAACTTACATGGATATATAATATATAAGAATAAAGAGCATTACCTCATTGAGATTCTCTTTGTTTCTAGAATAGTTTAATACTATCTACTAAACATGGCCAACCATATGAAGGTGGAAGCTCATATGGCCCCTCCACCCCCCTCACATCACTCTCAATTCCCCATACCCAATGCATGTACTTTAAAATATATGAATTTATATGCAAATATGTGTTTTTTCTTCATAAAGAAACATTCAACATTCATTCATTGATCTGTAGGAAAATAATATTTCATGAAATTAGTTTATATTATAAAAAATAATATGTTATAATGTTATTACAATCACTTCTTTTTGGATTTTTTCTTTTCACAAATTCAAAAATCAACTGATCATCTTCTACAACATCTTTATCAGTTCTTATGGTCGCCTCTTCAACTTGTCTTATTTTTTGTCGGGTCACGTATTCATGACATGGATGTTGTTGTAAGGTGCCAGGATCTACTGCAATAATGAATAAATGTTAAATTGATATGTTTTGTTTATATCATTACAAGTATTTCATTAATAAAAACAACATTAGAGTGATGCTATTTACTTGACAGGGCCACGTCATGTACTTCATATCCTTGTCTAGCTGCCTCATCTTGTACATGATGACCCTCTGCATGATCTGGAGTTGAAACATCAAACATTAAAATTAATGCACTATTTGCAATTAATATTTTCAACTGTAATTCATATTAATTTTTTTGTAGCACATGAATACATCCATTACCAGGATGCACAACATGACCTTCATTGGCCATTCGTTCTCCATCCTAGGAATTATCTGTATTGTGAATTTCCTTCTTAAAACAAAGAGGCTCAATATTTTATGGCCAAAATTAATAATGAATAGACTGCACAAGTAATCAATCTTAAATAAACATTGTTGATTTTTTTTTACCTGCACACATAGTGGATAACTGGAAGACTGTGTTGGCCCAACGCCCAATATTTTTCGACATTTAACAACAACTACAAATCCGTGATGGAAGCCAAGCCTCAAGTCATCCTCCGTTGGCACTTTGTTGAACCGATTGGCTTGCAATTTTTCATAAGATCATCAATTGATCTTTTGTGGTGAAATGATTTTTTTTGTATACAATTTATTATTTGGATACAATATTTGACTTATTGATACTTACAATTCGTACCACCAAATTCGAATAACCACCAGGCCCAATCTTGTGCTGGCCATGCTTTTGTAGTTTGGCCTTTTCTTCCTTTGATGTCTCTGATAGCCTATGAAAAGTTTGAAATATGTTAGATGTTTCAAATTTCACTATCCACCATGAAGAAATTCGAATTGTCATGTATAAGAGTCAAGTTGAATGAGTTGTTAAACTCAAGTTGTAAAAGTCAAGTTGCATAAAATTGCATAAAGTTACATAAGTTGCATAGTTGCATGAAGTTGCATAAGTTGCATAAATTTGCATATAGTTGAATGTTGCATGCATGTCATGTGCATGTTGAGTTAGTGATTCAGATTTAGGAGTGAGTCGAACTAATTAACAGGCTGAATACAATAAACATAGAGATATGAACAATTACACAGATATCCAGTGAACAATATATTCTATTGAATAATGAAATAGGATGAAACTGTAAAACTGCAAAACTGAAACACTTGTTTGAATGGTGGTAGCTATCTCTAAGAAGAGATGTGGCTACTACGCACATCTGTCTGAGAAAAATGGATTACAATGAGGCTCCAGAGGCCTTTTTGATATTAATCATGAATGCCAAAACCATAGACATCCAAAAACCTAACCCTATAAGGTGAAACATTAAAATTCATGTGGGCCCCTATGGGCAAGTTGGTGTAAGTTGGTACCTCAACTTCCCAGGGTCATAAATTTTGTATACGACCTCCATTTTAGGCACGTGATAGACCATTGGAAAGGTATTTTAGAGAACTACACATTCCACCATCAAACTCTGACTCTGTCTATAGTTTGACTGTGGTGAGCCAAAAAAAAAAAATTAGGGTCCCAAAACGGCCCTGGAAGTACAACAAGATGTGTTGACATAAAAATAGACAAAATAAGCCAGTTGGATTAGGTGATAGGCCACCAACATCCACTTGGAGGATGTGTGGGGATTTAGACATCCCCATAAGTGTAGAACCCACAATTACAAAGAAGTACAGAAGAACGTGCTGAAAAAAAATGAACAAGAGGATCCAATTGGAATAGGTGGGTTGCAAGATACCAGATATATAAAATATGCAGAATAGAAATGAAATGCTAGAAATGACAGAATAACAGTAAAATATCCAGCATAA
>CBVK0100683176.1:0-13780 GCA_900067695.1 Picea abies
TTAATAGAAATCATGTATTACTATATATCTATGTTTATGGTTGGATATCTAATACATTTCTATTATATTATTGGATATACGTGATATCTCTGTGCATTTCTTTATTATATCTTCACTATCATTTCGTGCCGAAAATAATCCGGATCAGTGGTATCAGAGCAGGTTTCTCTTGATCATTTTTTTTAGTGCATGTCCCCGACGAGGTCTGAGTATAGAAAGTTGGGTCTCGAGCTTGTCTCTCTTGACGAAAATCGCTCTTGCATGCCCAAGAAACCCTCCATGGCAAAAGAAAATAAAAACGACAGAGAAGACGATCCTACCAATCTGTTGCTTGAGCAAGCTCTCATGTGACAGAGGGACGAAATGATGGAGAATTTTTCCCACATCCTTCAATGCCTACCAATAGAAACAGGTGCATCTTCATCAAACAACCACTTTGGAAGAACCTCTCCTTTCAAGGTACAAGTTAATTTTCATATTCCCGTATTTGAAGGTCAGATAGATGCGGATGCCCTAGACAAATGGTTAAATATGTTAGAAGGTTATTTTTCTATTCATAATTTTTTCTGACAGGGAAAATATCACCTTTGCACTCCTTAAATATCTCCCCCATGTCAAACATTGGTGGGAAACTTACAGGGAGCAAAGTTCCATGGAGGAGTCTGGAATATATGGGGCTGAGCCCACTTGGGATTTTTTTGTGGATGTGGTAAAGGAACAGTATTAACCTGTTGGAAACTATGAGGACCAATACATGAGATGGACCAAAATGCGGCAAGAGAGGGGCCAAGAAGTTTCATAGTTCACCAATACCTTCCATACCTTGTGCACCAAGATGGGTATCAAAGACTCTAAATGACATTTGGTTCTGAAATACTATGGGGATCTACATAGATACATCCAAGCTGAAATGAATTTTCTGGACATCTCATCACTCGGTGTTTCTTATCTATATGTTATTAAAATCGAGAAGAAATTTAAGCACCAGAAAAAATGAGAGTTTGGTTCTACAAATACGCAACAACCAAAGTATGACAAAGATGATCCTAACAAATAGTCTCCCGAAAACCAGTCCAAGCCACAGGAAAACAAGGGTCACGGGAAGACAAAGAAGGACACCGGAAAATGGTGTGGTTTCCGCAAAATCCCCTAGCACAACACCGATGAATGTCTCTCAAAATAGTAATTGGTGGCCAAGATCAAAGACAAGGAGACGAACCCTAATTCAAAATCTGATTCTGAAAATACTAGTAAAAGACAGATCATCGATGCAGACTCCACTGCTATTGTCACGATCGCATCAATTCAACCATAAGAACCAACATATCCTGAAGAGGGGGAGCACCTTTTTCATTCATATATGTGGGTCAAGGGGACCCCGCTGCATTTTATTGTTGATAGCGGAAGCGAGAAGAACCTCATCTCATCAGAGGTTGTCAAACAGTTGGGATTGTCGACAACACCACACCTCCAGCCATACAACATCGGGTGGCTTTGCCAGGGATGAGATCTTCGTGTCAACCAACAATGTTGATTGTCATATGACATCCAACCCTTCAAGGGTGAGGTATTATGTGATGTTTCCCCACTGGATGTCTGTGATGCTCTCTTGGGCCAACCATATATGTGGAAGCACCATGTTGTTTATGAGTCTCGACCTCGCAGTGTCATTGTTTCTCTGGGGAGTCATATCTACAGAATACCAGAGGTAGTTCCGACTATTGTTCCACCTAAACAATGCCTCAAGGTAGTATCTCATACTACAAAACTCAACTTCTTCACAATCTATTCCAAAGGTGAGAAAAAGGATACTGCAACCACTGCAGCCTCGATCCAATCAACTTCTATCCAACAAAAGCAAGTAGACAAGATTGCAGCAAAGTGTAAAGATTCCTTCTGCACACAGGAATCTCATGTATCCAAACTAGTTAAAAAGGTCCAACCCTTCCAGCCACATGTTCGTGACAACCTTCAACAAGCTAAGTAGTGCAACTTCTCCAACAAGGTAAGCATCTCATCAAGGCACAGATTCAACAAACGCTTTTCCCTCTCCCCCGGGAAATCAACGCAATGGAGACCATTGCTTCCTAATGAGGCAAGATTGATCTGGGTGGATATCGTTGGCCACCCACCTTTTCCAAGTGGCTCAAAACAGTTTTCTAACAATTTTGGTAATTTACTATTTTTAGCAGTTTTTAACTTCTGGGGCCATTTTGAGGGCCTAAATGAAGGTTTTTTAGGATATAGGTTCTCAATTATAGGCAAAGGCTCTAATTGATCCCCCTAAGTGAATCTCCTCGATGATACCTTTCCAACGAGCTATCATGTGCCTAAAATGGAGATCGTATGCAAAAGTTACGACCCCGGGAAGTTGATGTCTAACTTACCCAAACGGGGCCCACATGACTTTTGGCGCTTCATCTCTAGGGTTAGATTTTTGGATGTATAGGGTTTTTGACATTCCTGTTTATTGTAAAAATTCCTTCAGATCCTCATTGTAATCATCTTCTTACGAATGCGAGTAGCCGTCTCATCTCTTCTCAGAGATAAGCTGCCACCATTCCAACGAGTCTTTCACTCTGTATTTTTACAGTCTCTATAAATTTCTTTCATTAATAGAAATAGTGTATTAGTGTATCTCTATGTTTATGGTTGCATATCTAATACATTTATGTAATATTATTGGATATCCACGATATCTTTGTGCATTTCTTTGTTATATCTTCGCTCTCATTTCATGCCGAAAATAATCCAGATCACCTTCTCTTCATTTGGGGTAGAAATTTCTTCCTTTGTTGGAAGGTGTTGTGGATAAATTAATGAGTTCGGACACAAACCAATATCCCTATTTCAGGCATCTGAAACTAGAACAAAACCAAACATAATACATTATTTTCCTTAGGTTCAAAAGAAGCATAAAAGATAGAGCTTCATACATTTTTAATCTTCATTTTTCCACTCAAGTTGTAACTCCAAGTTCTCAATTAAGTTCTTCGTAAAAGTAGATATTTGCAAGAGGAACAAACAAAACAGTGAAATAAACCAATATCTATATATCTCAATAAACCTATGAAAATATCCAAGGATAAATACACACAAAGATCATTGGTAATCTTAGTTAGGAAAGGAAAATGTATCATTGTATTAAATAATTAGGAAACAACTAACAACCGGTGCCTTGGCGATAAAAAGATCCTTCCAGTAGTTCAATGCTTCAATACCATCATATCCTCCATAGTTGCCATCATCATAATTAGAACACTTTAGCACAAATAAATCTCGTAGGGCCAAATTGAGATTCACAAACTCTCAATTACAAATATGGATCTATTCTCAATTCACCATAATTTCATTATTTCTCTCTTCTTTCTTCCTTTTTCCTTTGAAAGATGCCTCTTTTTATAGAGTAGAGAGGGATCCATGAGGAGGTTATAATCAAAGGTTAGGATCTCATCTAATTAGGAGAGGTGGGTGAAATCCACATCGATCGGTAAACAAACCATCATGGAGGCTTCTCATCTAGAAGCTTTGATATATTCTTCTTTTTCCCATGTACAAAAGGTTTTTTCACCCTTAAATATAAGAAAAAAGTGATGTTGTTGCACCTTGTAATGATGCAACATGTGACAACTTGGGTTGTCGCTCATTGTTGGAAAGCAACAAGCGACAAGTCTTAAATTTTGGGATTTTTTAGAGTTTATTGTTTCCAAAAGACTTCTTCCCAACTCTACTTCCAAAGTCTTATGATTTGAAGGTGCCATAGAATAGACAATATTAGCATCTACGACAAAATGTTGTATAACAGAATTCCCCCCAAAGTATGAAGCTATAAATTTTGATAGATGAAATACTTTTCCTGATGGGTATTGAAAAAGAAAATGTGTCGGTTGTAGACCTATCAAAACACAAGGAAAATTGCAGTACGATATTTTATCATCATTGAGGTAGGCATCCCCATACTCAAAATATAATAGACTCTAAGAATGGTTGTTGACCAATACATTGAAGATCCATGATTTTCATTTTCTAATGATATGGCCACTAAGAATACATCATGGGTCCATATCACCATGATTTAATGAACTCATATCCACCATAATATACATTATGGATATATGAATTGTGACAAGAACATAGCCACAAATGAATAAAATGTGGGTATATGTGACAACTTTAATCTAAATACTTTCCGTCACAACCTAGGAAATCAAAATCAAAAGCGAATCCCATAGGGTATTCACCTCGTTCCTAATTTCGTAGTACAATTCTCACCATGTGAATAGATGTCTTGGAGTCAAACATGGTAGAAACCACTTGATTATCAGTCATTGATGTATACCATTAACAAGTGTGAGAGAAATCACCATTGATATTAATGATTCTCAAGGTACTTTAAGTACAATTGTTTGAATGTGAATTGATGAGTTGAATTCGAACATTCAAATAAATCTTAAGATCAGAGGTTAATGATAAAAACCTCGTCAACAACGAGGATACTTTCCATTAGGACATGCAAGTTCCAAGGTACTAGTGTATCTTCTAAATCAACTTCCCAGATAATGATTTGGCATTGACATGAAGTGATTCATCATAGGAGGGCCTTGATGTATCCCCCATCAACGACATGAAACAAGTACAATATTTGTAGTGATAATTCAAAATATTTTTTTAGAACTGACTCAGGGATGGCCAATGAGATCGAAGGCTTAAAGGACTGCAAAAGAGGCCAACTCAATAGAAGTCTTAGGTTGAATTTCTCTCAAACATTGGCATAACAAAGGTTTTGGAATCACTGACTTGAAGAAGATCACAAGGTAAGATATAGAATCCCAAAGAGCATGATCGACAAGAGACAAGCACATTTCCCAACTTCGACACAAAACAATAGAAGATGTCATGTTCAAGAGTGAATGTTGCCATGAATACGGATTTAAAATATAGATTCCCTTCCCAATTTCCCTCCACCATGCTTGGCGAGTACCTCTTTATTTTTTAATGAACTTGAGGAGGAAAAAAATGCTCATGTATATGCTCGTCCTTCGAACAAGTCCCTCGAAATATGTTTAATGAACCATAGGAAGGAGTGGTTTGATCCCATATGGTTTTTGTTGACCACCTATTTCAACTAGGTGTCAATGTCATGTACCATGAAGCTATGTACCTTATGGTACAACATATTTTGAAGACTTATGGCTCAACAGGGAAAATGTTTCCCCTAGCACGTCTTTCTATGTACTCGGAATGTCCGCTCCCTTGCGTGGGATCATACTGTAATAGGTCAGCATGAGTCAATTTTTATTTAGTTTCCTAGGACTTTATCATTAGGGAAATCCTTTCATCGAGTGTTTGTTTTCCTCAGGTAATTAATCTTGCTTACTAGGCAATTTTAATTATCCTTGAGTTTTTCACTCACAAAATCCTCCAAAGTGGTGAAAGGAGTTCTATTGATCAATCCCAAGGGGTGAATAAGGTTTAGTAATTTTTTAAATGACAATTCTATAAATCTCCTAGAGTCTTGTGGAATTCCATTAAGTTTTGATAGTTTTTTTTTAATTATTAAAATTTTCCATTTATTGGAAATTTTAATTTTTTTTTTATGTAAAATGTAAAAATTTGTTCCTTGGGGATTTTGTATAGGGGCGTGGGTACTCAAATCAAATGGAATATTACACTATACACCATTGGATCAATTTTCATCTCAATTGGACAAGTTTTTCTAGGTCATTGTCCATGAGGAGTCAGAGTGAGTCAAAAGTCAACATTTAATTGACTAAGGTAAAATGCCAAAAATTGTAGAAATGATTAAAGTCACAAGAGAAAGTGGGGAAATGATTCATAATGTATTTCCTGAGTTGTAAAAGTGATTTTCTACTTATAATACCCCCCCATGCCAAGACAACAACCAAAAGTGAGTCTTCCTAGTGAAAAGTGTGCCCCCCTTCCTCATGAACTTAGGGGGAAGTAAAAAGTAAAGTGAAAAAAGTTCCAAAACACTATGTGTGCCCTTTATATAGCCTAAATTCATGTTTTAACCATTGTAAATGGGTTTTATGGCCCCCTCACATCTCATCCCTCAACCCCTAACTCACTACAAAACCCTAAAAGTGCCTCTTACTTGACTTGTTCTCTCTCTCTCTTGGATGGGTGATACTTGTAATTCATCCAAGAGGGGTCTATCCTCTTTCCCTCCTTTAAAAGGAATCTCCCCTTCCTCATATTCTCAAAGGAACTCTACTATGCCAAAATCTCTCCCATCTCTCTCCCATCTCCCTCTCATTCTCTCCCATTTTCTCTCATGATTCTTGGTGCCATTGGGAAAATATTTTCTTGGTTAATAAAATAGAAGCTTTGGAGGATTTCTTGTGTCTCTTAGAGTATTCTTGGAGCCATTGTGTTGTGAATTTATGAGGTAATATTGCTGCAATTTTTTTTTTTTTATTTCATTTTTTTGTTATATTTCACTTGGAGACCCAAGCATAGTATTTTGCTTGGGATAGATTAGTAATAGTATTACTATTAGTCTTTGTGAGTTGTTTCTAGTAGATTTGGAAAGTATTTTGCAAGTTATTAGAACATACTCACCTTATTTTGTGTCTTGTAGCAAGGATTCACAAAATATGCAGGTTACCAAAGGCTTGGAGGGGTGGATTTTAGATCTGGAAATCCATTTTTTTCAGCCATCTAAAGTTTCTACATTTTCTGTTTTCATTTTCAGCCATATATCTATCAATTTCTAGCATTATTTTCATCTAAAATTGAAAATATAATCTCTTTTTCATTTCCATATTTTTTTATAAATAATTTATGTTTATTATGCTGATATAAAACAACTTGTTCAAATCATTTTTAGTAACCTCCAGAAAGAAAAAGTTGTTGTTTTTTGTAGGTTTTTGCAGGTTAAAGGAGAATTTCTGCATCTTTTTGGCCCTAAAAACTCAAGGAAACATCCAAGATTTTGGGTGCCAAACCATCTTCTCTATTCTCACTTTCTAAGCATGGAAAGAAACCCAAAATAGTCTATTGGTCTTGCATTCTCTCTACTTTAAATTTTTCTATAAAGTGTAAATAATTTTTGTGTTTTGCCCAATCCTTGCATAGTGATTGGCTTTGCAATCCATGCCATATCGTGAATACTAGACTTAGATTTAATTTTCTGCATTTCTTTTATTTATCCACCTTGGCCAAAACTGATAGTCTTGTCCTCCATCTTGTGCCATAGTTGTGAGGTTATTCTTTAATTTTTAAGTCATTTAATTTATTTGATTTTTCCCACACCTTGCATAGTGATTAGCTTTGCCATCCATGCAATATCGTGAAGGTTGTCTTAAGTTTTAAATTTTTGAAAATTAATCAAATGAGTGCCCCACTTTTTTTCTGTATTCCCTCCCCTTACCACTTTGTGGATCTTGGGTAACTAAGAAAGGGAAAAGGATTGAGAGGATATATTAATTAGGCACCCAATTATTATTGCTTCTACCACCAAAAGGGTGACTTGGGAGGCTACAAGGGGTTGAAGTTGGGGACAAATTTATGACACTACATCTCCTCCTTGCTTGAGCGCCCAAGCATTTAGGATTTGACATGTGGAGCTAGGGAAGAACCATGTTTGTTCTTCTTATTGAGCACCCAACACTTCCTTTTGGTTGAAGGGATAAGAATTAGGGGTAGTCACATAGTCTAGGCTTGCATCTTTCACACTAAATTTGCCCTTAATTCAAGAGAGACTTAAAACTTTTTAAAATCAACCTACACATTCTTTCACAGCATTTACTTTTCAAGCAAGTTACTTTTTCAATCAAGTTATTTTCAATCAATTTTCTTTCATGTGAATACTTGTTTCAAAGCCTCTTTATTTCTAGAATTCTTTATTTATTTGAACATAAGTGTAAAGTTACTTATTATGGATATCTCATAACATTGTTTCATTCTTTTGTAATTGAATTATCGTTGTATATCTCATTTAATCATTCTAGTTAATATTTAGGTACTGGTCTAATTGTTGTATAAATAAAGGGTTTGCTTGTCATTGAAGGAACTGAACTTTTGCATATTTTATCTTTAATTGGGTTGGGTTTTCTTAACAATTAACTCAATTAAATCACAGATCATTAATCAAACTTCACATAGTTTAATAGGGTCTACCCCCCTTGGCTTCCCTAGGAGTAAGCCTATATGGAAGAGGTCTAGATCGAGGTGACAATGGGTATAGACTTAGGTTTGTGCCTCCAAGGACACACCAAGTGGGTTGGAGACTTATCCACATTAGTAGGTGTTTATAAGGATGGCAACATGTCTTCCATTGTAGATTTTGCAGATCTAGAGGAAGTAAACTCGATGGTTTTTCTTGTTTAGAGAGTTTGAAAAACACCTAAACAAAACTCCAAAAAAGTCCTTTTTTTGTGAAGTTTAGTCTCCCAAGTCCGAAAAAGTATAAAATAATCCAGGGGAGAACTCTTCTATCAAATACGGATGTACCCCTAGAGAATACATTTTTTGTAATTAGACTAACAAGGCCGAAAAAGGGGTAAACTACCACTCGAAAAATTCCCTTTCAAACCTTTTAATGAGTGTGAAAGGAAGAAATTTAACTTGACAATCTTTTTGTTTTTAATAGGGTTTCGAAAAGAGCTTAAAGAGAAAGTCCCTTTAGATTTTTTTTTTGAATTTTTAAAGTTTTTTCACAAAAAACGATAAAAATAATACATCACCTTAGTTCCATGTTCTGTATAAATTTCCTTGGTTGCATAAAATAAAAAAAAAGAATTAATATCACTTCGAACTATACAAAAGTGTTCAATCATATGAAAAATAATATGCCAACTAACATTCGCTTAGGTCAAAAAGGGGAAAAATTCATTAATTTTTACCATTTTACCATTTTACAACTTGGAGTTGGAGAAATAGTCAATTTGTGCTGAATTTTCAAGTGTTGATTTTGAACGATCCAAGAAACCAAATCCATTTATGTCTATTCTAGGTTGTTCCTCTCTTCATCCCCTTTCAATTTTTTTTTCCTTTTTAAAGCATTTTATTCCATTTCTAGGCATTTATGGGTTCTAAACCAATCCCTAAATTGCGTTGCAAGGTTGTCGCAGACATCCTTTATCGAGGACTGTGACAAAAAAAGTTGTCACATTATTCCTTGTCAAGAAGTGTGACAATGTCTCTCTGTGTTTTAAAATGTGGAGTGACAAGCGCAAAATACAAAAAAGTTTTTAAAAATAGGGTAAAAGGGACCCACAAATTTTGAATTTTGTGTATGGTTGAGGCTTGTTTATGTTGTTTGCAGGTGTTTTTCTTAACAAAATGTTGGAATGGAGGGAAAGAGAGCATGATCTCAAAGATAAAATTTCTCTTAATGATCTATATATAATCGATTCCCTTTGAAACTGTGGATTGTTGAAGTTTTTTAAGCTCAGTAGCATGAGGGCTCAGGTTCCTCTTCTAGAACATCTAGTGAATATATGGGATCCTAGCGATCAAGTTTTTAAGGCCGAGGTCCACGATATTACTCTTGATATAGAATATATATACTTCTTGAATGGATTATCTAGGAGAGGGAAAAGGGTCTCTCTATATGGTTTTTGAGGAGGGGCTGTGAAAACTGAGACTCTCGTGATAGACCACTATTTTCCGGTGGCTAGTAAATCCAGCGGAAAGATCCCAATCCGTGATGTGAGAGATATCTCTTTGAGGAAAATATTATTTACCACTGTACGGGTGGCTAGGAGTCAAGAGATCCATTTAGCTACCAATGATCAGATGTAGTACGCCATTGATTGTATGGCCCCTACTGTGTTTAACTGGTGTGAGGGATTGTTGGAAAACATGAAGGATCAACTGACCAAGTGTAAAACTGGTCGGTTGAAACAATTTGGATATGGATCCATTCTGGTGTCCTTTTTCTTGGACAGGGTTCCTACCATGCGTATTCAGAGAAAATAATGGGAACAGGATCCCAATCCATGATATTCACATATGAAGATGTGGGTAGATATGATATCTTGCCATGGTGGTGAACCAATTGTATCTTACGATCATACCTTCTTCAAATAGTTGAAGACCCAACTCATTATGATTAAAGATTATGCATATGAAGGGGTAAAATTCTAGGGAGACCCAGATCTTATTCTCCCAGAGGGGCACCAATGGGGAAATGCGGGTAAAAATAAATAAAAACTCTTTTTATTTTAATGTTATATATATTTTTATTTGTATGGTTTCTAATTAACATTCAAATTGCAAACATTAGTCAACCGCCATCATATGGGGCTTCACCTATCCAGTGGTGGGGTGATATTGATGTCATGGTAGCACAAGACCAGGATTTTGATGATGAGATTGGAGAGATCGAGCACAACCTCAAGGGGTTGACTATGGACATCCCAGATATACAGATTGATGACCTATCGTGTGGATTCTAGTGCCACAACGTTAGAGTTTTAGGATGGATAGCTCGTCTTCTCCTATGTGTGGCCAAGGCGGTAGTGTGTTACCGTGAGCACCACCATTAGGATCTATTAGTAGTCATGTTGACCATCAACATTTATGATTTTGAAAGATACAAACTTCAATAATTTTTGTAATATTTTGAAACACAATCTTTTTTGAAAAACATTAATAAAAAAATGATTTATATTTTTGTTCCTATGGTGTGTATAATGTGTATGTAGTTTTATAAATGACGCAAATGTCTATCGAACACATAATTTTCTAAATCATATGTAAGTGTGTTTAAATAACTCGGAATGTGTTGATATTCTAAATAATCAAAATTCCTTTCCAAGAGACGTACTCGTAAAAAGATCCTTAAGAGCGTGGGGTTTCTAATAGAATAAATATTAGCCAATTTTCATACCTCAAGTTGAGAATCCAATTGGACAACCAAATGTTGAATTCCAAATGAAATGGCTTCGGATAAGAGTTCAATTACTGCACTATATTCAACAATATTATTAGTTGTGCGACCAAGAAAAATGCCATGTAAACATATTAACTCATCAATGGGGGTATAGATATGCCACGCAGTAGATGTGAGGTTCTAAGAACTATGACTAGCACCATCAAAAAATCCCACACGAGGTAGAGAGAAGGTCGACATATGTAAACCAAGCACAAATAATGATAAGCAGTAAACATAAATCGTGTAAAAGTTTAGAAAAGATGATCATGCCAAATAATGGTACAATGTATACAAAGAATGAATGAATAATGACTCTAATCACAGTACTTTTTAAGGTAAATCCCATACCGAGGCTCAGCCAAAGGAACACCATCATAATCGAATAAATCATAAGCCCCTTTTTCTAAGACACGTTTCACAATGTAAGGGCCATGCCATAAATATTCGAATTTACCTGCTCCTAGTATATCCCGATCCTGATTGTATAAAAGGACCAAGTCGCCTTTGGAAAAAACATGAGGTTTAATATTCTTCTCATACTGATATTTGACACGTTTCTTATGAGTTTTGTTAGCCAAAGTGACATCAAAATGAATTTCATCTAGTCGAGTCAAATGAAAAAGACGTTCTTCCTCGACCGTTGTATAGGTATTTCATACCCGATAGGTAACACAAATTCTAAACCATAAACAAGATGAAATGGAGTGAAACATGTGGCCATTTTAACTGAAGTACGATATGCCCATAATGTTGAAAATAGAAAAGTATGCCAATTAGTTTTGTGAATCTCTATCATCCTACGAAGCATAGTGGTCAAAGTTTTGTTGGTATCTTTGACTTGACCGTTGGCCTGCAGGTAATAAGGAGTTGATTTTTCATGTCGTAAACCCAACTTGGTCATTAATTCCGCCATCATATGATTTCAAAAATGAGTGATATGATTAGTGACAATATCTTGGGTCACACTGAATCGAGTGATAATGTGGTTAAAAAAAAGTGTTGCAGTTTTCCCGGTATTATTGAATGTAGGCATCGCCTTAGCCCATTTAGTGAAATAATCCACGACAACAATGATGTAACCATGCCCCCTGGATGAGTGAGGTTTACATGTCATGAATTCAATACCCCATTTGGAGAATGGACCGGCGGAAACTATAGGGTGAAGAGTTTGTGATTATGAATTTGGAATGCATGACGTTTTTGGATTGCACAGATACAATATTTAAATAAGGATGGCCAAAAGTATCTTTCCCTCAAGATATTTAATGTAGTGGCATATGCAGACATATTACCATCGCATGCCCCATCATGGAAATCATTAAGTACTATTTTTGCTTCTTCATGTGTTAGACGTTGTCGAAAAATAGAATCGATACTGCAACGATAAAGTGTATCAAAAATAATGATATATTGACGAGCTTGGTATCAAATACAATGACGATTTGTACTAGAAAAATCTGTCCAAAAGGTTCGAGTTTGGAGATAGATGATCATATCCCCATACCATGGATTATAAGAGTTGATCATAAAAAGTGATTCATTGGGAATTGTAATGACCCCAAGGCCAAGCCCTGTTGTAAATCATGTCTGTGAAGTATAAAGCTTGTTTATGAACTGTAATTCAAGTTTATAAAGCTGGTGAGCCAAGTTATATAAGCTAGTGGGCTTATGTGTTATTAGGCCAGGGAGCCTAAGTGTTGAAGGCTAGGAGCCCTGATTTTTGTACATGTAATTATGCACAGTATTAATAAAAAATATCTCTGTCTGTGGACCGACCAAGATGAATGAGTGATGGGAGACTAAGATTCCACAAAACCTGGTTAAGGGATTGGGGGCTGGAAGGTTGGAAAGAGAGGCTAAGTGTGGAGCCTAGGGGCTTAAGTCCTTGGGAATAATATTTTAATATTATCCCAAAAGCCATGTGAAATATATGTTTTGTCCTAAGTTCCTGGGGAAGGATGCATGTAGCTTCATGGGCGACATGTGTCGACCCAGGCGCATGCGATTTAGCCCAGGAAATGAGTCATGTTGGGGGTTCTCTTTCCATTCTGTTTACTATTGTGTAGGAGTTGGGGGGGCATTTCTCCAACCATCACCTGAATCCAGGGTTCGACCTTCCAATTCCTCCATCCTCCATATGTACACGTTTGGCCTCTATGATTGAACCTCTATACACCTTATGCATCTCTGAAACCAGAGAGGTGAGTCTGTTCCTTATTGCTAGTTGGGAGAACTGAATGTTCTGTAATTGCTAAGCCGTACATCCTGTGTTGCTTTCCGGAAATCTTAACGCATCCTGTAATCCCAGAGTTGCGCTATGCATTAGCACTGATCATTTCGGTTTCAAGCGTCCATACCCATTTTCCCAATTGACTGTTGTGGCCATGCTGTGCTGGACTGCGTGTGGCTTGCTGGCCAGTGTGAGGGAGGTGATTGTTGTTGAAGAGGAAGGTTACCCAGTCTATGAGAGACTCTCTCCAGGTGAGAGAGTGCGTGGAGGAAGTGAGAACTCCTGGAAGGAGTCCTGTAGCTGCCACAGAGCTTGGAGACTTCTGGTCCGGTCTGTTGCTGAAGCCCAAGGGAAGGGAGGTTAGCAGCCGATGGACTGTCTTGGTGAAAGTGAAGGTGTATACTCCTAGGGTGGGACAAACATGTGGGAAATGAGAGTCTGTGGGCAGTGGGCATAAGTGGCTCCTGGGAGAGAATCCTTCTCCTGTGACTGTGTGTCTTCCTGTATTCCCTGCCTAGCCTAGGAATCCCTACCCGATGGAACTTAGTCCCAACTTGGGGGTGACCTACTGATGAGAGTGATGAGTAGTGTGGTCTAAGGCTGGGAGGTTCATGGGAGGTCTACACGCAGTTGGTGAATTACATCCA
>CBVK0100683177.1:0-15314 GCA_900067695.1 Picea abies
AGCAATGTTTACATGTATTCTGTTGTATTCGTGAATTATTGTTAATGTCGTGGATTATGTATGCTAACAGTATTAATGTGCTTACGCTGTGTTTAACTGTAATTAAGCAATTGTATTTCATAAGAATGCATAATATGTTACAGTAGTGTTTTTCCATGTAGTAATGTTGGCCCAACCATGGGGTTGATGGTTGGGGACGTTACAGTATGGTATCAGAGCCTAGTTTCAACGCTGAGCCTGGATGGGCCGGATAAGTGGTCTTTGGACCGAGGTTTTGGGAAGAAATTGTGTCTAGAGGACTAATTTCAGACCTCAGAATGTTTTTGAGTGTAAACGGACTACTTGACCGTGTTACAAAGCTCAGGAGGTGTAGCGGTATTATAAAACTATAGCCGGTGTGGTATATGGCCACAGGGAGAGAGAGAACTCTACACCAAAAGTGTTGGAGCCATAGAATCTATTTGGGAGGAAAGGGGAACCCTCACAATTGTCAAATCTAGAGAACATGCACAAGGTTTAAAACCCTTTGGAGTTGCACAAGAGTGTGGAAATCGTGATACGTGAGATCCTGAATTCATCAGGACCATCCATCAGAAAGGATGCATGGAGAGCGATCAGCCTTTCGCTGACTCGTGACTTGAAATGGTCTAAGGGTAAGTTCATGAGAATTGAAAAAATGCAAATTCACAATTGGATCACAACCGTCGATCTAAGAGAGATCTGGACCGTTAATTGTCCAGGAAGAAATCGACATTTCGAGAATAGGGAGGACAAAGGTGGAAAATATTTTGACCTCGTGACACATGAAATCCCAATACACAAAATGCCGATGAGATCTAAGTCGTCTAATCGTGGGGAATCAGGACCGTTGGATCAAGTAGATGAAAGTTTAGAAGGAGGGTACCAAGTCATTGGCCAGAAGTCTTTGAGAAGCAGAGTTGGACGGTTATAATTCTCTATGGAGAACTCCCGAAATCGCGAGGACTGTAAGATAGCCAGAAGTTGCAAGGTGGTTAGTGGATGGAGAAACTCACCACCCTAGGATCTAGAATAAACGTGGGTTGTTGATCATGGTTGGCTTGAACTGTTGGATCATTTCGTGAATTCAGGGATCGTGAACCTGGAGCGCAGGCCAAATTCTTGGTCACTCCAAGTCCCGAATCGCGAAAGATATTAACAAGGGTAGAATCGGAGGGTGGAGCTCTTCCAGGAAGAAGTACTGAAATCCCATGAGCCGTTGGATCCAACCAACTAGCGAGGAAGTTAGGTCTAAAGAGATTTGACAAGTGTAAGCTTAGGAGATATCTGGACTGTCGTATCAGGGGAGGTTCACAGCCGTTGATCTCATACATGAATTCCCATATCGAAATTCGAGGATTGAAGTGACAAGAGATTTAGAGTCACTGCATCGTGAACTCCCGGTTCACGAAACTCTGAAAAGATCTGGATCGTTGGATCTTGTACAAGAACTCATGTATCGGAGTTCGGGGAATGGAGTGACCAGTGGTTTGGGTCGCTGCATTTTGAACTTCCAGCTACCGAAACCCTGAAACCTGAAGTCCTGAAGTCCCGAAGTCCCCAAATATTCGAAGATGGAAGAACCGTAGTGGATTTTTAACCGTTGGATGTTGGGTAAACGTGGACCGTCGATCCACCCGATTTACATGAATTCGGTAAATTGAAACTCTGGGAGATAAATGTGTGTACCTTAAACTCTTCGAAGGTCGAAAGCCTAAGTAGCACCTAGTAGTCTAGCATTTGGTCATGACCTTTGGTTATGAGGGTAGGGGCTAAGAAGGAGGGAGCTATCACCCAAAAATTACAGAGCCGAGGAGAACTCGGAAAATTTGTGAAGTCGAAGTGTTTTATTAATCAGAATGGTTTTGAAAGTGTGGAATTTTCTAAGAATGACGACCTGAAAAATCCCTCTTGTTTGCACGTGCATTTTCAAAAGCTTGGAAAGTGCTAGAAACGAATAGGGTTGTCGTTGAGAGCAGAGAATGGAAGAGGTGCGAATTTCCTCCAATTCAAAGAACGAAAGAGAAGGAAGGAATGTCAACTTGGGAGTCGAAGGATCAAGCTCTAATGGGCAAGGAAAAGAGATGGATAAGGAAGGACATATGATGAAAATCATTGAAAGATTGTAGAAAGATGCCCAGGCTCGCCGAGTTGATAGCCAAACGCTCATGAAAGTCAGGGATAAGCAGGGTGAATTCAACTTAAGGATGTTGAAGAGTCTGGAAAGAATAGAAAAGAAATTGGAAAAGGAGAGTGACTCAAGCAAGATAGAGAGTTGTAGGACCCATAAAAGGAAAAGAAGATCAAGGAGTGTCAGCAGACATCGTCGTCGCTCCCCAAAGCATTCTACTAGGGAAGCACACAGTAGTTCAAGCCCATCTCCTACCAAAAAGCATAGGAGATCTGGGATGGATGAATTGAAAGGGGAAATGAAAAAGATCAAGCCTCCAATGTTCGATGGAGAACATAAGAAGGAGGAAGATGATGAAACTTGGTTGCTTGGTATGAGGAAACACTTTCAACTACAAAATTATTCCTCTCATGCAGAGGGTGGGATTTCCATGTATCAATTGAAGGGAAAGGCATCCATGTGGTGGGATCAACTTGTGTAGGTGCAACACATCAGGGAAAGGGACATCACATGGAAAGAATTCAAGAGGTATTTCGAGAGGAAATACTTAACTAAAATATATTATGACAGAAAGATGAAAGATTTCTTTGAACTCAAGCTGGAAAACCAGACCATTGATGAGTATGAACGATTTTTTTTGGAATTACTGAAGTATGTTCTGCTCATCAAAGATGAGTCTGTCAAGATTCAGAGGTACCTGAGTGGATTACCACCTTCTATTTGGAATAAGATTCAGTATGATGACCCAAAGACTATGGAAGAAACGATAAGAAGAGTGAAGTGCTTATTTTAACAACAAAGAGAAAAGCCTACCTTTCGGAAGGCTTGGGATGACCAAAAAAAGTTCAAGAAAGAACAGAGGCAGAAGGGAAATAAACCACCCTTTTTCAGAAACAGTCCTCAAGGACAGCCGTCTCTTAGAGAGCCCAGGAAGGTTGAAGTGGGTGGGCAAATTTCAAGGCTGCCACCTATGGAATGTTGGGGTTGTAAAGAAAACCATAGGTATAGGGATTGCCCCCACAAAAATGATAAAGTAAGAGTTCTCCACAATGTTTAGCAGGCTGAAAGAGTGGAGGACATGGGTGGTAGAATTCCAAGGATCTACGTAGCCCTAGACAACAAGAAAGCTGAGTATCAGTCGCACATGATTGAAGTAGAAGGTATGATAAAAAAACAACCATTTACTATTTTAGTTGATTCAGGAGCTAGCCATAGTTATATCGACCCTAGAGTGGTAGAAAATTTGCATTTGATAAGAAGCAAACATGAAAAGTCTTGGTTAGTGTAGCTAGCTACAGGAAACAAGAGGAAAGTCATGGAGTTAGTCAAGTCCTGTCCTATAGACATGAATGGACTGAGCATGAAGGCCGATTTGAACATTCTGTTGTTAGGCTCTTATGACTGTCTAATTGGGATGGACTGGTTGGACCAACACCATGCCATCTTGGACTATCGGAACAAGGAATTCACTTTCTTAGATGAAGAAGGGAATCAGAGATCCATCCAAGGAATTCCTAGAGTTGTTACTATTAGAGAAATCTCAGTAATGCAACTAAAGAAGTGCTACAGAAAAGGTTGTCAATTATTTGCAGTCCATGTGGGGGAAACGCCTAAGGATAAGGTGTCAAGTATTGAGGATCATGAGGTACTTAAAGAGTTTGAAGATGTATTCTAGGAAGTACCTGGACTACCTCCGAAAAGGGATATCGATTTCTCTGTGAACTTGATTCCTGGAGCAGCTCTAGTGTCAAAGGCTCCATACAGGATGAGTGCGCCAGAATTGAAAGAGTTGCAGATGTAGCTTGAAGAACTTCTGAAGAAGGGGTATATACACCCAAACATGTCTCCTTAGGGTGCCCCAGTCTTGTTCGTAAATAAGAAGGATGGAACGCTGAGATTGTGCATTGATTTCAGACAATTGAACAAGGTAACGGTGAAGAACAAGTATCCTCTGCCAAGGATTGATGATCTCTTCGATCAGTTGAAGGATGCAAATATCTTTTCAAACATAGATCTAAGATCGGGATGTCACCAAGTAAGAATAAGAGATGAACAAATCAACAAGACTTCCTTTAGAACAAGGTATGGTCATTACGAGTTCACAGTGGTGCCGTTTGGACTGTCAAATGCACCCGTTGTTTTTATGAGCTTGATGAATGGAGTATTCAGGGACTATCTAGACAAGTTTGTCATCGTCTTCCTAGATGGCATTCAGGTGTATTCCAGGACTGAAGAAGAACACGAACAACATCTGAGGATGGTGTTACAGGTGCTAAGAGAGCACCAACTGTATGACAAGCTGAGAAAGTGCTCGTTCTATCAGGAGTGGATCCATTACTTGGGACATATTATCTCGAAGGATGGGATAGCGGTAGACCCTGAGAATATTGAAGCCATTAGAGAATGGTCAGCGCCAAGGAACGTAAAAGAAGTTAGGTCCTTCATGGGATTGGCTAGTTATTACAGAAGGTTCATTGCAGGGTTTTCCAAGATAGCTCACCCTATCACTTCTTTGCAAAGAAAGGGGAAGCAGTTTCAATGGATAGAGGGATGTGAGGAAAGTTTCCAGTGATTGAAGTAGTTGTTAACCAGTGCTCCAATCCTGAGGATTGCAGATCCAAATGCAGATTTCATAGTATGCACTGATGCATGAAAAGAAGGACTAGGAGGGGTCCTCAGTCAGAATGGATTCGTAATCTGTTATGAGTCCAGGAAATTAAAAGAGCATGAGAAGAACTATGCAACCCATGACTTGGAGTTGGCAGCCATAGTTCATGCTCTAAAGAAATGGAGGCATTACCTCATGGGAAGGAGGTTTGAACTCAGAACAGACCATAACGGTCTGAAATATTTGTTTGATCAACCAACCTTAAACACTAGATAAAGTAGGTGGATGGAATTTCTGTGTGAGTACAACTTTGAGATCAAGCATATCAAAGGAAAGGAGAATAAAGTGGCTGATGCACTCAACAAGAGGGTGCATGAATTACATGCTACAACCATTAGCATGTATCAGACTGATATTAAAAGCAGAATTCTGGAGGTTGCAAATGCAGATCTGTAGTATAGAGAATTGGTAGCCAAGCTACATCAGGGTAAGATGCCACAGAAGATGGAAATTTATAAATTGGAAACAGATGGAATACTACTGTACAAGAAAAAAAAAATTGTAGCCAATGTCTAGTGCTTGAAACAAATGATTTTGAAGGAGGTGCATAATGTGCCTTATGCAGGCACCCTGGATATCTGAAAATAGTAGCAGTGGTCAAGAGCCATTACTTTTGGCCGGGTATGAAGAGAGAGATCGTTGAATACATCGCTATATGTATGGAGTGCCAGAAAGTTAAAGATGAGCATAGGCACCCAACAAGGTTGCTGCAACCTTTACCAATTCCTGAGTGGAAGTGGGAAGTAGTAACGATGGATTTTATTATGGGATTTCCCCAAACAGGAAAGTTGCATGATTCGATCATGGTGGTGGTGGACAAGCTTACAAAAGATGCCCATTTTATTCCGCTGAAAACTACTCACAAGGCAACAGATGTTGCTGATATTTTCATAAAGGAAGTGGCATGATTGCATGAAATTCCTAAAACGATTGTGTCCGATAGAGACCCAAAATTCACCTCGAATTTCTAGAAAGGATTGTTCAAAGGATTCAGAACGAATCTGAACTTTAGTACAGCTTATCATCCTGAGTCTAATGGACAGACAAAGAGGGTGAACAGAGTAATAGAAGACATACTGAGAATGTATGTGATGGACAAACCATCAAGATGGGAAGACTACCCACACTTGGTAGAATTCGCCTACAACAATGGGTATCATGCATCGTTGAAGATGAGCCCATTTGAAGCACTTTATGGAAGAAAGTGCAATACTCCAGTGAGCTGGGATAATCCAGCTGATAGAACAGTAGTTGGGCCAGAGTTGCTCAAGGAGATGGAGGACCAAATGATAAAAATTAAGTAGAATTTGAAAGCTGCCTAGGACAGGCAGAAAAGTTATGGTGATAAGAACAGAACCCATAGAGAGTTCAAAGTGGGTGATCATGTTTTCCTGAAAGTGAAAGCTAACAGGAGTTCCTTGAAGCTGGGAAGTTGCTCCAAGTTGGCAGCCAGATTTTGTGGGCCATTTGAAATCCTGGAAAGGATTGGGCTAGTTCCATATATTCTTGCATTACCTGCATCCATGACTGTACATAATGTTTTTCATGTTTCATTTCTTAAAAAGTATATGCGTGATGCTAATCATGTAATTGATTGGAATGTGATCCAGGTGGAGCAAGAAGGTGTCCTCCAAGTGCATCCTGTGCACATATTGGACAGGAAAAACAAACAACTCCAGAATTGATCCATAGGGCTTGTAAAGATCTAGTGGACCTGGTACGTTCTTGAGGACATGACATGGGAGCATGAAGATGTTATGCGGGAAGAATACCCGCATCTTTTTGAAAATTTTGAAAAGCTTGCAGAAGCAGTGTAAAGTTGCACCGAGGACAATGAAAAAATAAGGGGATGGGATTGTAATGTCCCCAAGGCTGAGCCCTATTGTAAATCATGTATATGAAGTATAAAGCTTGTTTATGAACTGTAATTCAAGTTTATAAGTTTGGTGAGCCAAGTTATATAAGCTAGTGGGATTATGTGTTATTAGGCCAGGGAGCCTAAGTGTTGAAGGCCAGGAGCCTGATTTTTGTACATGTAATTATGCACAGTATTAATACAAAACATCTTTGCATGTGGACTGACCACAATGAGTGAGTGATGGGGGACTAAGCTTCCAAAAAACCTGGGTAAGGTATTGGGGGCTGGAAGGTTGCAAAGAGAGGCTAAGTGTGGAGCCTAGGGGCTTAAGTCCTTGGGAATAATATTTTAATATTATCCCAAAATCCATGTGAAATCTATCTTTTTTCCTAAGTTCCTAGGGAGGGATGCATGCAGCTTCATGGGCGACATGTGTCAACCCAAGCGCATGCGATTTAACCCAGGAAATGAGCCGTGTTGGGGGTTTTCTTTCCATTCTGTTGACTGTTGTGTAGGATTTGGGGGGGCATTTCTCCAACCATCACCTGAATCCAGGGTTCGACCTTCCAATTCCTCCATCCTCCATCTGTACACGTTTGGCCTCTATGATTGAACCTCTATACACCTTACGCATATCTGAAACTAGAGAGGTGAGTCTGTTCCTTATTGCTGGTTGGGAGAACTGAATGTTCTGTAATTGCTGAGTCGTGCATCCTGTGTTGCTTGCTGGAAAGCTGAACACATGCTATAATTACAGAGCTTCGCTATGCTTTAGCGCTGATCATTTCCGTTTCGGGTGTCCATACCCATTTTCCCAATTGACTGTTGTGGCCATGTAGTGCTGGACTGCGTGTGGGTTGCTGGCCAGTGTGAGGGAGGTGATTGTTGTTGAAGAGGCAGGTTACTCAGTCTGTGAGTGACTCTCTCCAGGTGAGAGAGTGCGCAAAGGAAGTGAGAACTCTTGGAAGGAGTCCTGTAGCTGCCACAAAGCTCAAAGACTTCCGGTCCGGTCTATTGCTGAAGCCCAAGGGAAGGGAGGTTAGCAACCGATGGATTGTCTTGGTGATAGTGAAGGTGTATACTCTTGGGGTGGGACAGACATGTGGGGAATGAGAGTCTATGAGAAGTGGGCATAAGTGGCTACTGTGACTGTGTGTCTTCTTGTATTCCCTGCCTAGCCTAGGAATCCCTACTCAGTGGAGCTTAGTCCCAGCTCGGGGGTGACCTACTGCTGAGAGTGATGAGCAGTGTGGTCTATGGCTAGGAGGTTCGTGGGAGGTCTACACACAGTTGGTGAATTACATCCAGTCTAAAAGATAAGTATATACATGCGTATATTTCAATTAAATATGCATGTCTGTGATTCTAGCAATGTTTACATGTATTCCACTGTATTCGTGAATTATTGTTAATGCTGTGGATTATGTATGCTAACGGTATTAATGTGCTTACGCTGTGTTTAACTGTAATTAAGCAATTGTATTTCATAAGAATGCATAATATGTTACAGTAGTGTTTTTCCACGTAGTAATGTTGGCCCGACCATGGGGTTGATGGTCGGGGACATTACAGGAATTGTCTCTTCTATCAAACTCTCTGTTCCAGAAGAGGGAAGGTCACAAATCAAATATGCAAAAACGAAGGATTTCTTATATTTGGATTTTTCGAAATATAAATAAAATTCATATATGATGACAATCCATTTGAAATATTTTCCCCCAAGCACCTAACGGGTCAAGATATTATGCATGGGGTTACAATCAGAAATAACATCAGTTTTTCCAAGGAGAATATAATGACGAAAATGTTGGACTGCTTGAACAAAAACCGAAGCCAATTTATCCACATCTGATTATTTGACCCCTGTCAGAGCAAGGGTTTTACTCAAATAGTAGATCACATGTTCATCGTGTGAATCATCTTCTTGAACAAACACCATAAAAAGGGTACTATCGGAAGTAGAAAGGTATAAAAATTAGTCACGGATATAACCGGGGGATATATAAAGATGTATGGGTTAACACATTTTTTATGGCTTCAAATGCTTGTTGAGTAATGTCGTCCCATATAAAAGGAACCCCTTTCTTAAGTAGTCGAATGCAACCTTTAGTTATTTCCACATAATGAGGAATGAATCGACGCAAAAAAATTTCCTTCCCTTGAAAACTTTGGAGTTAGCGTAATGTTGAAGGAGGAGGAAGACTGATGATAGCCTCATTCTTCAAAGGATCAACATGAATCCCTTGCTTGGAAACAATAAAACTGAGGAGACATCTTGATTCCACACAAAAAATACATTTATGTGGATTTAAGTGAATATTGTAGAACCGAAATCTGAGGAGTACCACACGGACATGGGACAAATGATATTGATGTCACATAGAATGTGTAGGTAAATCGTCAAGATATGGTTGAAAAATATGCTTAATATCATGAAAAGCATAAGAAATATCTCTTTGAAAAGTAGCACTTGAATTTTTAAGTCCAAAAGGGAGTTTCTTATAAGCAAAGGTACCCCAAGAACAGATGAAAGTAATTTTATGTTGATCTGAAGGAAGTATGTTGATTTGATTATAACTAGAGAAACCATCCATAAAGGAGAAGATTTCATTGTCAGCACGATCATCAGCGATATGGTCAATGAAAGGAGTCGGGTAATTATCTTTAGGACAAGCCCTATTGATATCATGGTAATCAACACACACACAAATCGTACTATTTTTCTTAGTAACCGGGACAATATTTGAAACCCAATCAGTAAGAGGTACTAGATAGATGAAACCTTCCTTAAGAAGTTTTTCAATTTCCATTTTGATACAGAGGATTTTCTAGGGTGAACTGGACGAAGAACTTTCCAGACAATCTTGGCTCCAGGATATGTCTTAATCTCATGAAATATAATATTCAGGTCGATACCAAGAATTTCTTCATAGGACCAAGCAAACATTTCACGAAATTATTTGAAAATTTATCTATAAACGTTAATTTCTTCAGGAGAAAAAGAGGCACTGTTATGAATGTTTTCCATGATTCTAGGTTTGATTAAAATATCAATAGGAATAGTAGAAAAAATGACTCCCAAATTCCCCTCAGATAAAATATCGTAAGGGAGGATAGGAATGGGAGGATAAAGAGATATCGCAGAATGAGTCTCAAGCTTAGGTCTAAGGAAAAAGGAGGAACAACGATTTCCATCATCCCATGGAGTTTCTTCTAAGGACACAACTTCCATGATACCTTCATCACTGAGAAAAATATCATTGAAAGTATCAGGGGAACTTATAAGAGAGGTAAGCTAGATAGAGTGAGAATACTCATCTAAGAATGGACTCATTCAATTAGATGCATCAGAAGGAGATGCAGAGGAATATTGGATGTCTTCATAAGCCAATTAAACCGAGCTAAGTGGCATTCGATTGTCATAATTATCGTATTCGTTTGGATTAGGAATTACTCATGGATCATATGAACTAAGGGATTTGCCAATACCAGTCAAAATGATATTGATTTGGGCAACAGAAGGAGAAATGTTGGGCGGTGGGAGTGGAAACATTCCTAATAACGTTGAATCTTTTAAAATACCCACACCAACATTCTCATAGGAGGAGGATGAGATGTTCTCTATGAAAGGTACACTACCAACACGTGAATCAGAATTAAAGTAGGAAAGATGGTCAAATGCAACTATTTTTCCTTGATGGGGAAAATGTAGTAAACGAAACAAGGTAGAAACTATAGAAGACATGGTGTAGATCCAACTACATCCCAAGAGAACATTGTAGTCTAGCGAAGCATCAACTATTTAAACTTCAACAGTGATTGTTTTACCTTCCAATATGATTGGTAATGCATTAATAAATCCATATATCTTAAATCCTCTACCATCAAAATATTTTAATGTATCAGATGATTGTTTTATGGACGGAGAGACAATATCTTTCCAACAGTTAAGATACATACACAAGTCGAGGCTCATTCATCAATAATAGTACAAAAAAATTTCTTATCTCATACGGGAACTTGTATTCGAAACACAAGTTGATGAGGAAGTCGTGGAATATGAGTTTCCAATTCAATGACCATCGTATTTGAATCATTAGGGTCAAATCCACCTATAGTTGACAATAGTTTTTTTCGTTTTGTAGGGAAACTTTTAAGAACTTCGAGATATGACATCGCAGAGGATGTTTGAGCTAATTCTTCCACAATATTGTAGTTTTGAGCAGCTCGTGCATGCAAATTAAAATACGACTTACGAATAACACCTTTGGGAGGTGGTTGTATAATTGTGTCAAGTCCAGGTTTATCAATTTGCAAAGGACCAGAAGGGGGTGGAGTAGACGGGGAAGGTTGATCATTAACCTTCTTGGTTGTATACAAATAGTATTTTCCTTGTGTAGTAAGTGAGACTTCTTTATCTTTATCTGTAGTAAACATAAGTACATAAGATTTATTTGATGCGGAGTGTTGATCTTGAGTGACCATTTGAGTTTTTTTGAGAGGGAAAAGGATTTGTTAATACAACGGGTGCAGTAGAAGTTTCTTCAATAAAATGGTTAACATCCACTTGACATTGAAAATCCTTGGTATAATGGTCTTCTTCACAAATTAAAGAAGGATACTTAGGTTTCTGTTTCTATGCCTCATCAGCAGGTGATGTTTTCGATTTGTCCTTTTGATGGGAATTTTGTTTAGCTTTAGATTTTCCCTTTTTATTACTTCTATATGATTGGTCCTTACCAGATGTTGTGGTTTGAACTGCGTTAATTTCATACATTTTATCTGGAGAAATAGGAGAAGTAGTAGTGTTAGTAACTTGAGTGGTACTAGGAGTAGCTTTAGATTGATTTGAAGGTTTACCCTTAGGTTCTTGAGTGACAGAACCAACTATGCCATCATCAACGTGTGATTATGTAGTAGAGACAAAAGTTGGATTTGTCGAAGGTCTAGGATCTTTGGTAATTAAATCGTACAAAGTGTCAGGTTGTGAATACACAAGATCTAAATACTAAGCATGAGAAATATATTTCTCTTCGATTATGGTACCTTCCATAGAAACATCATGAGAGATATGAGGTAGCAAGGATTTAGTGAACCAATCAACTAATAATTGATCCGGGATTCCATATTTGTTAGGATATTTAGACACTTAGGAGTTAGTTAAGATATACTTGGTCTAATGTGTCGTTAGGTAAAAGTGTGTTTCTTAGTGTGTTTCTTTAGTATGCATTTGTATGCATTTGTAGTTAGGAAATCTGACGGTCATGATATGTTCCCGACATAGAGTGATCTGACGGTTCATACTCTCCTCGATCTTAACAGCCATTGATCCATGGCTTAACACCTAATTGGTCCATGATATCTATTAAAAGAGCATGGAGGTTCATTTTCCGAATGATCGATTGTGAGAAAATCTCTTGTAAAATCTCTCTGTAATATTTTTCTTTGCATTAATAAACTGCTCCAAGTGGTCTCTTTGGTTGGGGCCGTGGATGTTTCCCTGTAGGGGTTTTACCAGATGAAAAAATCAGTGTGTTGATATTTTATCTGGTTATGTGAGTGGTTACTGAAGGTGTTCATCCTCTTTTGGAATACTTGTGTTGTCGAACATGGTATCAGACCCTGTTTGAAGACCCACTCCTGTTGTAGATCGAGATCATGAAGCCGAGTTGCCTCATCTCCATTTTCTGTCATTTCCATACATTTTTGGGCTAAGAGGACTATTCCATTGCGTTCGGAGCACTCGTTTGAGTCAGGAACACTTTTTGTTTCACTCGAAAAGGTTTTTGTTTTCCCAAGATACGACCATTACAGTCAGATCCGAAGGTATAAAGCTTGAATATGCATTTTTAAATTTTTTTGCAGAGTAGTATTTTGGTTTTGTTTTATTTATTTCCGAGTTGCTACTCTTTTAGATCTGCGTATGCTCTTTTCCCCGTGCCCTATGCGATCTCAGCAAGTCAGAAAAAGATAGGAAAAGGTGCATCTTCCGAGTAAGCTAACCGAGATCTAACCCTTATTGTCATCGAGAAGTGAAATTTTTTTCTTGTGTGAAAAGAGTTTTTTTTAGCACGCTCCCCAAGGACATCTTCAACAACAAAAAAAACAATAACCACACCCCCAATCCTCCTTCTGAACATTAAAATATGTTTTTCTAGATCATTTGGTTAAAAGTTGTCTTATTAAGTAAGAGGTCTTGAGTTCAAGTCTCTCTTTTGTTACCTTTTTTGAAAAAGTTCATGCTAAAATTCTAAAGTGTATTTCACTTCAAGTATAAAAGTGAATCAATATAAGTATCTTTAATATTTTATTTTAAAGTTATTTATTATGTTATAAATTAACTTCATTGTAAAAATGATCCCCACTTCTCTCTATAAAAGTTGGTCACTTCATAAAACAACTTACACAATCACGTGGTCATTTGGTTACCAATTGTGCCTTTTTTAAAAAGGGCATAACTCTAACATCAGAAGTCCATTTTCAGTGTCGTTTTTTTTTAAAAGCGTATAAATTTTCGAGCTCTTTCCATCCAGATCATCATTTTCAGTTTTTAAATCCACATTATCTGCATATTTAATATGGATTATACAAGTATTGTCTTGCTTACCAACAACAACTACTTCCAATGGAAATATCATATGGAAGATTTATTAAGAAGTAAAGGCTTGTACCGGATTACCTTGGGAAAGGAAGAAGCACCCACTTATGCTGATAAGAAAGCCAAGTGGGATAATAGGAATGACGAAGCACGTGGACTAATCGGAATTTCCATCTCTCCTGATTTAAGGTACCACCTTCAAGATATTGATGACCCCAAAGAAGCTTGGAACACGATTGAATCTGTGTTTGGTAAACTCAATATTATTTGAGCACAACAGTTAGAAAATCAAATATTGACCTTGAGTCCAAATGATTTTTCTTGCCTTGGAGACTATCTATCTATGTTTAAAACACTCATAATTTTATGTAAAGAATGTAAGGTAAAGATGGAGGAAGAGCATTGCATCTATCTTATTCTTTCTAAGCTAGGTAGTGCATATTATGTGTTTATATCTACCTTTTCTACCATGAGAGAGGCTCTAGGGGAAGAAGCTTATGAAAAACCCACTCTTGAGTCCTTTTATTCTTCTTTGATTCGAGAGGAAGATAAGCTTGTACAATTTGGAGTGATCAACACTATAGGTCCCTCCAACAAAGCCTTAGTTACCCAGCATAAAGATAAACCCAAGTATCCCAAGAAGAAACATCCTTGCTACAACTACAAACAACATAAGGGTCCCAAACCTGCTCAGACAACTTCAGCTCCCACTGGTGACAAAGGAGAAAAATATAAAAGTAATAATACTAACAGACATTGCAACTTTTGTGATAAAGATGGTCATGCTGAGTCCAAATGTTTCAAGAAGATGTCAACTTTAGAAGCAACAATGAAGAAACACAACATTAGTATTGACTCTACTTCTTCTTCTCACGAACATGCATTTTCTTCTTATGGTTTCTCCTTCAATTCAAATTCTACTACTACTTTTTCTTCTGATGAGTGGATTATTGATTTAGGAGCATCTTATCATATGGCTAAGGATAAAGCCATATTTTCTTCTCTAAATGAATGTAACACCAAGAAAATATTTGCTGGCAATGATAGATCTCTTAGTGTTGTAGGATCTGGAACAGTTAAAGTAGATAATGGTCATTTCAATGATGTATTATGTGTTCCAAGTCTTTCCTGTAACCTTCTATCAATATATCAAATCACTCATTCAGGTGAAGGTAAAACCGTCGAGTTTTCACCTCACCAAGTTGTAATCAAGGATCTAAAATATCCTAAGCATGTTCTTGCAACTGGAATTGCTCATGATATTACTAGGTTGTACAAGTTTGACAACTTTGGGTCATCAACTTTTTCATCAGTTTTTATTGGTCATAGCGATGACTTGAGAAAACTTTGGCATGAGCGGTTTGGTCATCTAAACTATCGCTCATTGCAACAACTAATCAATCAATAGATGGTGACTGGTCTTCCTCTTGTTTCATGCAGAGATGGTGTTGGTGTCGTTTGTGTTCTCGACAAACACCATCGGGATAGTTTTGACAAACGTGCCTCTTGGCACGCCTCGAGCCCTTTACAACTTGTTTACAGTGATTTGTGTGGTCCACTTTCTTCTCCTTCCTTTTCTGGGTGAAAGTATTTCTTAACTTTCATTGATGATTTTTCCAGACATACTTGGGTTTACTTCTTAAAACTTAAGAGAAAAGTTTTTGACAAGTTTTTGGCTTATAAGGCCCTTGTAGAAAAGAAATCTGGACATCAAATTCAAAGGTTAAGAACAGATAATGGAGGCGAATATGTGAACAATAATTTTACAAATTACTGCACTACACAAGGAATCCAAATGCAACACACTGTTCCATATCCACCAAAACAAAATGGTGTTGTTGATAGAAAGAACCGCACATTAAAAGAAATGGCTAATTGTGTGATCCAATCTAAGGGATTAAGTCTAAAGTATTGGGTGAAAGCCATCTACTATGCAAATTACATAGTAAATCGCACTCCCACAAAGGCTCTTAAAATATAACACCAAAAGAATCTTGGACTAGAATTAAACTAGATGTAAGTCACTTCCGTGTATTTGGCA
>CBVK0100683186.1:0-10064 GCA_900067695.1 Picea abies
CTCACCCTGTGAAAGTTTTTCCCTTTGTGTTTCTGGTTTGTATTTCATATTTTATTAAACACAGACCCCATAGCCCAATGGATGTGTAGACTGTCTCAACCAACTCAAAAATACTTTAACAACAAAACCGACCTATTTCTTTACCTAGCCTAATATTTAAAATTGGAAACATAGCTAAATCATATAGAGAGATCCCTCTCTGAAGTTGGAAGGGCTAGATCCCAGCTTCAAAAGTGGTTGGATGAAGTTACCTTTTGTAGATTTCTTCTGTTGTCAACCTCTAGGAAATTTACAGAGTGCTAACAGGGGGTCTTCCAGTTGAGCTACTTCTCAAAGATTGTTCATATCTTCTTTCCATCACCAGATCTATCATGTCATGGAGTTTTGTAGAGGTTTGAGGCTATCAGAGAGGAGGCAATACTTTCCTTGGACCAGTCCAGCAAGGAAGTGCGCATTGTGAGAGGGAGGGCATCACATACATCAGTGAGTATCTATTGGACTTCAATGTTACTTGGTATTCAACTTGGAAAGGATTTTGAAAGCCTAGATCTTCATGTCTATTGTATGTTGGAGGAGTTACCAACCATACACTCTATTCTCTTATATGTATTCCATATATGCTCCATTTTGTATGAAGTCAGTTATTATTATGAATAAAATCAGATATGAGGTATTTGTGCTATTTACTTGAGTTGTTTCTACTATAGCTTGTGTGTATATGTTGTGGGATGCATTGCTATCTTTACTTGCTGCAAACACACAATAAAGCCACCATTATAAATCCCAATGCAATTCAAGAGACTAAAATCATCAAAGTGTTTGACAAAATACTACAACTAGAAAACATATAAAACTCATTAAAAACCCAATGTTCCAATCAAATCTGGTTGAGAACATTACAGGGTGATATAAAAGTTCAATGCTACGTGATATAAAGGTTCAAATCCCTATGATATATGAGTATTATCCTACATTGATTTTTAAAATGAAATTTATAGGACAAATAATTTAGGAGAAGAGAAAAGCTATGTGATATAAAGTTTCAAATCCCTATGATATATGAGTATTATCCTACATTAATTTTTAAAACGAAATTTATAGGACAAAATGATTTAGGAGAAGAGAAAAGTTAATTGTGAAGGAATGATTATTCATGATTCATGTCGTCCGGTTTTAAATTTAGTAATTGTATGGAATAAATTGAATTTCGTTATGATCTTTTAAGTGAAGGAGGTTAATTAAACAATATTTTAAAAAAAATATAATTTATAAATTTTTTTTTTTTAAATTAATAAAATATAAAATTAAATAAATCATTTTCTTTCTTATAAGTTATAAATATATTAAATTTAATTTTCTAAAATTTTTATATAAAAAAAATATTTTATATCTTTTCAATATAAAAACGTTGATTATTTAATTCTAGTAATAACACATCAAAACTATTAATAAGTTTATCATAGTATGGTTGGAACATGGATTAGAATGTATAACCAACTTATAGTAATCACACATCAAAACTATTAATAAGTTTATCATTGTATTGTTGGAACATGGATTAGAATGTATAACCAACTTAAGTTTAAATGAATTTATGTTAATCTTATAATATTTTAAAACACTTTCAGAACATTTAATCGATTTAATGTTATATGCTTTAGGTTTAATATAGATTAACAAAATAAATTTAAATTTTTTTAACTTTACTTTAATTACTTTAATTAATGACATATTTTAAAATATTTTTTTAATATTACAAATTTTTATTATTATATTTTTATTTTAAAATTGACAAATTTGACTATGTATAAATTGACAAACTTGAAATCAATTTTATCAATTTATAAATAAATATTTTAATCCTTCGATAGCTTTTAAATACTACTAGATAAGGTCGATACACTCACTAATAAGGTTAATGGGAACACCTTTCTTGACGTGTGCTATGGTAACCACTCTCTCACCTAAGTTAAGACATATTTAATTAGTTTAATACATATTTATAAAAGTGGTAGCCACTTTAACCATTAATTTTAGCAAAAATTTATGATAAAATATAGTTAATCACCACCCATAAACATGTTGAAAGTATGAAAAATGACAAATTTTATGCTACATCCATAGTTTAAAAATACTTCAACAACTAAAACATGGAACTATAAATTTGAATCACATATTGCTATATAAAGTGGCATTTATCATGATAACTTGAAATTGCACTTCATAAAAATTCATGGATCAAACACAAACATTTCCCTTGTTTAGGCCATCTCATGATCAATCTCAAATTTGGAAATTTTGTGACTCATTCAAAGATTAAACAACATTTTTGGGCCCAAAATGGAACAAAAGACAACATTTTGTTGTTCCAAAGAGTACAAGTCATTGATATATTTCTAAAAATAGAGGAGAGATGCATGATAGACTGGGTGAACTAAAGGGTTTGGAAGGAAAACCGTAGCAATGGTGTCGCTTAGAGTTCCTTGGTTCAGGTCGATGGGATCAACATTAGAGATGGCATCACATTTTGGGATTGTAGTCTGATCACGTTGGATGGTTACAATCCTTTGGTTGATTACTCTGAGGATCTCTTGTTAGAGTCAAATATCTTCTCAAACATATCGATCAACCATGGCATACATTAGACAATTGATGAGGGAGATTCATATGGGTTAAGGTGTGACTCGAGGCCCCCCTATTAGATGGACGTCAGGATCTCTTTCTTCGTACTTTCCGCGCAATTTTTTTTAGATACAATCAATAGGGATAAGGTTCATGTGGATTTAATTTAGCAGATTACTTTAGGTGATTCATGTAAGGCTCTCATGCCACACGATTTGGTATCAAACAAGGTGGTAAAGTTGAAGTAGCATTCATTGTGCCATGAAAATCCTATAGATGGGGTCGATCACTCTCTTAAATCACCTTCCTTAGTGCAAAGAGAAGGAGCTGGTGTGGCTAGCCAGAGGGGATTTGATAAGAAACGAAATAAAAATATCAATTTGCAGCATGGAAATGTGGCACTTATTGTAGGGGATGATTTAAAAGTTGCATAAATCACAGAGTTGGAAGGTCGTGCTATAGTCAGTAACTTTGTGGGTAGAAGGATGGAAGTTAAAAGTATTACTATCTGCATGGAAAAGGAATGGACTCTGCTACTGGGATACAAACCTATCTATCACCTTCTCTCATGTGGTTGTATAGGGGTGATTTTCACATCAAAGGTACATGCAAAGGTTATTATCTAGACAGTGGAACTAGAACCGTCACTTTTTTTTCTCCAAGTTGTTACATCCATTATTCGATGCCAGGGAGGAGTGTATCTCTCATTTTCTAATTTGGATTAAACTTCCAAAATTACCCATTTAGTTTTGGTCAGAAGAGGGGTTTAAATCTATTGGTGAGGCTTTAGGTTCATACATTATCATTGATAAGCGATACAAGTCTTCAAGATACCGGTCCATGGCTGAAATTCTTGTTGATATTGATCCAAAACTTGGATTATTTGAGTCCTTGGATATAGTAATGGGTGAAAGAGTTTATACTCAACAACTTGATTATTTGAATGTGGCATTTCATTCTTCTCATTTCCATCAGGTCGACAACTTACATGTTGAATTTGATTTGAGTTTTCGGAGGTTGGGTCATCTTGGGGACCATGTAGGTTCGATGGATATGCCGGTCAATCTTACAACAAGCTCAAAGGAGAAGACGCCTTTGAAGGTGGCCTATTTCACTTCAAGTGGTGTTATGAGAAATATCCTAAAGGTGATTAAGCATGACTCCCTAACAAAAGATCATGAATAAATTCTCGTGGGCACTTACAAGCAGGTTGAGTTGGTTGTTGATTTGGAATTTGTATTGGATATGTTGATTGGTCATCTAAGAATTTCTTCTCCTTAGTGTAGAAATTTGGAAGTCATTTTGGATCCATGCATACTGGATGCATAGGTTATTGGTAAGTCAAATTCAATATTACCTTTCACCCCTATAAGCAATTATTCTACTTTGGGTAATAATTTGATAGAGGGGAAGGGGTTGGCATATAATTATATCCCGATAAGGGAAGAGTCCTTTCCATTCGATTATGTGAGGATGACTATGGAAGGGGGTATTGTTCACATGAGTCTAGTTACATTTCTAAGGACTCCCCTTCCTATCTCAATGTCATTTTGTTGGGATTCCATTCCATTTCTTCTAGACGAGAGTTATATCTACTTTGTTCTCATGGTCAAGGATGTTTTTTATCTGGGTGTTTAGGTCTGGCTAGAAATAGAGAGTTGGATCATTTGGAAGTTGGTCGTAAGTCATCCATGAAACATGCACATGAGTGTGCATCAAGAGAAGTGTCCCAAGGGAGGCACAACTTATTACTGGGGTCCTTACAGTAGGGGTGACCTCAAGAAAGGTTTACCAATGACTATTATGTCTGTCAATATCCATGGCTTAGGAGGGAAATCCAAAAAACTATCCCTCCAGAGTTTGGGTGATTCATCCAGATTGGATATTTTTCACATTTAGGAATATATGGGGTGTTTTGATTCCTTTTTTTTAATCTTGGAAGATGATTCCCTGGCTGGATTTTTATTGGCATTAACCCTTCCAGTCTCTCTGGTGGTCTTATAACTGTTATGTCTCCAAAGGTCAGACTTACTAATTACTTTTCCATTGATTATGGAATGTTCACAAAGATATTCTGCAATGAATTAAATCATTAGTTGAAAGTTCTCGATGTATACAGACCTTATGTCAAGAAGGTAGAGTTCTAGGACAAATTGTTTGGTTCCAAATTTATTTTTTATGATAGTATCATTATTGGAGGAAACTTAAACTTTAGGGTAAATAAGGATGAAGTCTGGGGTAAGATGGGTCACAAGGAAAAAATTTCAACCTACTTTGTTGATAATATGGAAACCAGGAAATTGGTTGATGTGGAACCAAACTTGAAGAGGTTGAAGTTGTATAATAATAGAAGAAGGGACGAAGGTATTCACAAAATACTAGATAGATTTTTAGTTCAAGAAATTTTGATACAAGAGGTTGGCGACTATTTGTCCTAGGTGGGGTCAATTCAATGTTCTAATCATTGGCCTATATTCTTGGAACTGGGGTGGTCTGAGGGGAAACCAAGTTCTTCCTTTAAATATAATGTGTTGGATAGTTTCCTTGTATAGTTGGTTTTCATTGATGTCAAACCTTGGAGAGTGATCTTGGATATTGATGTCAACACTTAGAGAGTGATGTCAACCCTTGAAGAAGTTCAGTGGCATATTATGGTAGCCATGACAATGTGGTTTTGGTACCAAAAGTTGAATGAGAATTATGTATAGAAAGGAAATTGTAAATGTAGGCATGACCCTTATATATGGATATTAATTTTCATGTCATTTCTGGTGATATGTGGAATTCCACGTGGTTCCTCATGGTTAGGGAGATATGGCCTTGTAAAGTTGGAAGCCCTAAAGAGTGGTCAAGAAGCCCCTACTTGGTTACAAGTATTTAATGAAAGGGTAACGTGGTTGTAACAAGAATGTTCAAGAAGACCTAAAGTTAAAGAAATAGGTCCTAAAGTTAAGGAAAGTGGTCCCAAAGTTAAAGAGAGAGGTTACTTAAAAAAAGTATGAATACACCTCAAGAAGTCTCTCATAAGGACATTACAAATACACACAAGTTCATTGAATATCTATCTAATTGATCAAGTGATTATTATATTAGGTAACCAAGGATATCCAAGGCATTTTTCAGAGGGAATATGAAGAAAATAAGGGAGAAATTCAAAGGGAGGCTGAAATCTTGTGAGGATATGTTCTAAGGTATGCTATTTACAGGTCATCTTACCATTTTTACTATGAAGTTTTTTCTAGAATGATTCAGATATTGAAATATGGAGGATATTGATACGACATATCAAGGTACCTATGGTATAAATTTCCGCTTCTGTTTATTTATTTATTTTGGGAGATACACTCAGTAGAAGATAGGGTTTTTGTCCATTCCTAGAACTAGTCTCAAATAGGTATTCATGGTAAAAGCGTCATAAATTATTCATAGAAGATAAAAATTCAGTGTGACCAAATTCATTGGATATATTATAGTTCATAGTATGTTCTTTTCAATTTTCATATCCATATATCCAATATTCCATGCAGGGCATTCTCTACAAGTTCTCTCTCTAGAATAAGCCAGAATTCAGCAAGGTCTACCATTTTTTCTATAACTCCTTTTTGGGAATGTTCCAATCCGTGAAAAATGGGGGAATTGTAGAGAATATATTGAGTCATATTGGGTACAATTTTCATACATTTATTCATTACAGTTATGTATTTATTATTGTTTAAATTTAGGGTTTGTGACTAATCCAAAACTAGTCCCATGAGACTAAGGTAATGTCTGATGAAGATGTTATTCTCTTGTTTCTAAAGTTGACGAAGGTCTGTTGTTCTTTTACAAAGTTATAGGTATGTTTATATGCATGTTTTTAAGGTTACATGTTGATGATGTTATTGTGTATGGCATGATTGAGACATATCATGAGTGATATGGTATATGGTTGAGGCACATGGATTGAGGAGAATCTTGGATATTGGGCACATTGTTTGAGATACATTTTTGGTATATGTATGAGGCATTTGTTGGTGATCTATATAAATTCTCGGTACATATTTGGCACATATTCTTGTCGTATGGTTGATGCATATTTCATGGTACAATGTATATGGTGAATGTTGATGTACATGGTTGGTACATGGTATGGTGTTGCTGTACATGGTTGGTACATGGTATAGTGTTGGTATACATAGTTGATTTACATGGTTGGTACATGTTGTGGCACAGGTTGATGCATGGTATAGATTTGGTACATGGTATGACATAAGCACATTTCTTGTGATGGTATGTTGGTGATCTTGGTGCATGCTTGGTAGAGGCATGTGTTGTTGATGTTGAGAATATGGTTTGAGATATGTTATTGGTGAACTTGGAATGAGTTGCATGTGGATGAGAGTGTATCTGGTTTTTCGAATGAGATAGTGACAGGTTGGACAGTTTGATGTGACAGTGACAGTGACAATGATAGTGACAGTGACAATGACAGTGGCCATGACAATTTTTTTGGTAGTGATAGTGGCATAGTCCGTGAAAACTAGTCTACATTTATATTTCAAGGCGGTAGGACGAGAAAAGGAAATGGTGTTGTATCCTCCTTCCTGTTGGAGCCAGAGAATTAGGGAGTTGGATCTTCGTTCAGGTTGGAGCCTGAGAACTAGGTGGTTGGAGTCACCTTTTGGTTGGATCTAGAGAAATTAGGGGGTTGTATACTCCTTCTGGTTGGAGCCAGAGAATTCATGGATTTGGAGCTTCCTTTAGGCTGGAGCTTGAGAACTTGGAGGTTGGAGCCACCTTCCGGTTGGAGCTGGAGAACTTAGGGGGTTGTATCCTCCTTCTGGTTGTAGCTAGAGAATTTAGAGAGTTGTAACTTCCTTCAGATTGGAGCCTGAGAATAGGGGGTTGGAGCCTCCTTCCAATTGCATTTCAAGAATTTGGAATTTGGTTCTTCCTATGAATGAATTCTTGATATATATAAGAAAACATTCCATGGTTTTCTCCCATTTGGGTTTCCACGTAAAAACTGGTGATTTTCTTGATGGATGTTGATCTGAAGTTGCTTATGTTTACATGCTTATGATACATATATTGGATGCATTCATAGATGATACATTGATGATAAATTATTGAACACTATTGGTAAAATTTAAAGAATACATATTGTGGTTAAAAGTTCTATAATTGCTCATTACTGATTTACCCCCCTCTCTGAGTAATCCAACAATTGGTATCGGAGCGGGTTCCTTCAAGAGACAATTTAACCAATGGAAGGAGATCATGGAATATACTGAGAATGAAGTACCATTGTTTAATGGTCAGAATGGTTTAGAATATGAGATGGGGAGCATAAGGATGAGAACCATTTTAAAGACACAAAGATATGATATTTGGTATTCAGTTGTCACATGATATAATTCTACCAAGAAATCAAATATTGCAACCAAGAAGGAATTGAATAAGAATAAAAAACAACAATGGATTTCATCCTAGAAGGATGACCTAATCCAGTAAGAGAAAAGGTTGGAAAGTGTTCATCAACTAAACAACTTTGGGATAAGCTACATGATATATGATTTTATCCCATCATAGAGTTATAGTTTTCTAAATAATATACAGGTACAAAATAGGAAGAAAGATACTCATCATGTCAGGAAGATTCAGAAGAAGGAGAGTGCGAAGTGACAGAATCCAACAGAGGTGAGTTCTTTTTATTTAATTGTGAAGAGCACGACCATCATGAAATTGAATGCCCTTACTTGAATATTGAAAATGATAAAATAGAAGAAACTACTGAGATTGAAAAGGCAGACGTGATTAGTGCTTTAGATGAACTAAAGAAAGAAAGAGAAAAAAATAAGTCACTCAAGATCGAATTGATGAAGCAAAAGGAAAGTGTTCGGAGTTTCAAAGAATCACAACAAGTTATCAAGAAATTAAGAGCTCATCTAGAAGAAGCTAGAAAGATTGAAGAAAATATCGAAGGTCAAAAGAAGTGTTTGGAAGCCAACTTAGCAACACAAAAGGAAGAAGTCGAAAAGAGAGAGAATATTTTGACTTATCATCTCAAGGAAATAACTAAAAATTTAAACCATCTTGAGGCAGAGTTGGTCAAGAAGAGAGAAGACTTGAAGAAGAAATAATTACATTGAATATCCAACTTGAAGAAGAAAAGATAATAGAAGACATCATGAAGTCTCATATGATGAAGAAAAAAGAAGAGGTGGAGAATCTTGAAGAATAAGTTGTCATGTTAAGAGAAAAAGTTTCCAAGATCAACACGAATGTTAAAGAGAAAGAAACATCTACATCATCAGTTGAAGAGAATCCCTCTAGGTTTCTAGAAAGGAAGAATGAAGAGAAGCCAAAGACTTATGCAAAAGTCATTAAAGTTTCAATAAAGAGGGAATAATGCAAGCCCTTGAAGAATAACATTCTAGAAATGCAAAAGACTTGAGAACAAGACTACAAAAGAAGATCCTCCACGTTCAAGCCACAAAGAAGCCTCAATTATGATCATGATCATCCAAGGAAATAATTCAGAAGGACTACACCACTAAGAAGATCATTCACTCCCGGGTATGAAAATTTAATTTATGGTCATTTTTTTATTGTACTAACCTTGGACATAAGGTTGCAGATTGCAGGGCTTATGGAAGAAATGTTCAAGCAATAAATGCTTATGTGGCCCCTCATAACATTGAGTGTTATAATGCCAAAAATATGGTCATATAGCTCGGAATTGTATAATCATGACAGTGCCATCCATGAAGAAAAAACAAATATCAGATACACTAAGATTTGGAAAAGAAAAGAAAAAGAGAAAGAGAAAGTGAAAGAAGAATAGGTGAATAAAGACCAGGTGCTAGAGATCGTAGGATTTGCAGTAGTACCAGAAAGAAAAAGAAGAACAGGTTCAAGAGATTGTACTTTCAAGAATTGTAGTGAGAGATCAATCCAAAGACATAAAGGAAAAAGTCATAGTTCAAAGATATGATGAGTCCACAGACAAAGAGAAAGATGACTCCACATCAGAGAAGGTATTCTTTTGAACCATCCAACCTGGAGACTCCCAAGAAATATGAATGTTGAACATAGGGAGTGTAACATCCAATTCTACTGAGCACATTTTATACTGACTTATTCTTTCAGGACATTTTCGAGCAAGTGATCCAGTTATGATACATTATGATTATGCTTTTCTTATGAGTTATGTTATGATGTCATTGTGATTATATGATAATTTATAGATGTATATATATATATATGTATCGACATGTATTATTGATGAGTTTCTCTAAGTGTGCATGATACATAACATATTGATGATGGTAATGGAATCAACGAACTTCCTTGGACTCTGGATTGAGTTAGGGAGTGGATTTATAATGGGTTTCAGTATTTGATTTATAGGCATGTGATTTGTATGATGATTTCATTATGGATGTTATGTATATGGGTTA
>CBVK0100683189.1:0-11356 GCA_900067695.1 Picea abies
AAATGTTGTAGCCACATAGCCTGAATGATTATGTTAACTAATCCTCTATACTCTGCCTCAGCTGAAGATAGAGCAATGGCATATTGCTTCTTTCTCGACCAACAGATAGGCCCAGAACCAAGACTAAGTGAGTAACCAGATGTGGACTTGCGATCAATGATATCGCGAACCCAATCAGAATTAATAAACCCAATGAGATCTAATGTAGAGTCTTCTGCATAATGAATCCAAAAGGTGATGGTGCCCTGTACGTATCGAAGGATATGCTTTGTAGCTTTCCCATATAGCTCATGCATCTTCTGCATGAACCTGGAAACTATGCCAACTGCATATGAGAGGTCTGGTCTAGAGTGTGTAAAATACAACAAGCTCCCCACTAGCTGTCTGTATAGTGTGTTGTCAACCAGTGGAGTTTCCCCGCCATCCTCAAGTTTGAATCCTGATAGGAAAGGAGTTGGAGTAGACTTGCAGTCTATCATGTGAAATCTCTCAAGGATATCTCGTGCATACTTGGCTTGAGACAGTTTGATGCTTGATGCATCCTAACTAATCTCAAGTCCAAGGAAGAAGTGTAGTGAACCCATGTCCGTCATTAAAAACCTGTCATGAAGAATCCTCTTGACTGCATCTATCACTGAAGTCGAGCAACCGGTGATCAACAAATCATTGACATATATAACTAAAATTAGAAGTGAATCATTCATCTTGAGCATGTATGCATTTGGGTCTAATTTACAACGTACAAAGTTCTGTGACAACAGGTAGGAGTCCATCGTGGCATACCATGCCCTTGGAACCTGCTTGAGGCCATAAAGTGACTTATTCAGTCGACAGACCAAATATGATTCCTGCATAAATCCTTGGGGTTGTTCCATGTAGATCTCCTCGGAGAGATCATCGTGAAGAAATGCATTCTTCATGTCCATCTGATGGACTTCCCATCCCTTGGTTGCTGCAATGGCAAGGGCCAATCGAATGGAATCCATCTTTGCTACTAGAGCAAAGGTCTCATCATAATTAATACCATGAACCTACTGAAAGCCTTTGGCGACAAGCCTATCTTTGTATCTATTGATCTGTCCATATGCTGCGCTCTTGGTCCAGTAGACTCATCTGCATCTGAAAAGTTTCCTCCCAGAAGGAAGGGGAACCAAATCCCAAGTCTGGTTCTCGAGGAGGGAGTTGTACTCCTCCTGCATGGCAGATTCCCAAAAGGGATTTCCAACAACCTTGCCATAAGACTATGGATCTGAAGACTGAACCAAGAAAATATTCCTGGAAGGCAATGGTTCAGTGGAAGTGAGTGCAATACGAGGCTCCTCGAATCAGACTGATTCCTCCTATTATCGGTTGTATCACCAATGAGATCCCCTACATCCTGAAGAGTAGTTTGTGCCCACTTGGGCCTCTACTCTGGCTCTGCAACTGCATCTGTATGCTCTGACTCTGCATCTAACTGTACTGACTCTGAATCTTAATCATCTGATTCCTCTGAGTCAGAACTCTCATCTGAAGAAGAGTCAGCATGTGCATGCTCATCATCTCGGACAGGTGGAAGAGTGAAGGTGTCTAGATGCGACTGCTGAGGTACATGTGAGACACTTTCCTTGAATTGGACACTACGCTCAATGATGAGGCAGTCTGAGGAAAGATCAATAAGTCGATATCCCTTCACATCATCGGGGTATCCAAAAAAAATGCACTCAGTGATCTGTGGATCAAGTGCCTTCCTCTTTTCAGAGGGAATTTGGGCCCATGCATGTGAACTAAAAATGCGAAAGTGGGCCACTTCCAGTTTGAGGCCGCTCCAAGCCTCATAGGGGTCTTATCCTTGAAATATCTATGAGGAGATCTGTTTTGGATGTATGTTGCATAGTTAAGTGCTTCATCCCATAGTCTCTATGGTAGTGACTTTGCATGCAACATGCAAGATGCCATCTCCTTTAGAGATCTGTTTTTCCGCTCGGCAACTCTGTTTTTCTGCGGAGTGTAGGAAATTGTATGTTGTAATTGAATCCCTGCCTCATGGAAAAAATTATGAATCTCATGATTCACATAATCTCCCTCGTTATCAGTTCAGTGGAATTTAATCTTCTTTCCAAACTGTGTCTCAACCAAAGCTTTGAAATCTTTGAGGTGTTGAAAGACCTCGGATTTTTGCCTGAGAAAGTAGATCCAAGTAAAACGTGAGAAATCATCAACAAAAATGAGAACAAACCTCACTTTGTTGATTGATGGATGTGGAAAAGGACCCATGAGGTCACTGTGGATCATATCTAAAGGTGTGGAAGCTCGCTAAGACTTTCCTTTGTCGAATTTCTCTTGAGGGTGTTTTCTGAGAACACATCCCTCACATACTCCCTTAGAGAAATGGATGTCTGGTAGACCATCAACTAATCTGTGCTTTCTAAGTTGTTGCATGTATCTGAAATTCAAATGTCCAAACCTTTCATGCCATATCCTACTTTCATCAACATGAGTAAGCAGTAAAGCAGAATCAGGTTTAATGAATTCAGAAAATGTACACAATCTAGACTAATGATTTACCTCACCGGCAGCAACCTTGGAGTTGGTTTGCATGTCGTAGATGTCCATGGAATTTGGTGTGAATATAACTTTCTTTCCGGTGCCAGAATTCGTCATTTGATACACAGAGAGAAGGTTGATAGAAATTTTGGGAACATGCAACACATTCTCAAAGCTTATGTTGGTGAGTTCAATCCTTCCTTTGCCGGTGACTTCGACAAAAGTGTTGTCCCCCATCAGAATAGGAGGACCTTTGCATGCATCCAAAGAAGAATAGTATGCTTCTAAGGCAGCCATGTGATGTTATGCTCTTGAATCTATGATCCAAGCATCAAGAGAGGAGTTGATTGCAATCAAGGCATGGCTAGAATTGCATTTCTTGGAATTTAAATCTTCTGGCTTCTTCTTCTTTGCACCCTCGGGGATGCGATCTCCAAGGTTGTTTTTCTGAAGTATCTGAGACATCAGATCTAATTTTTTTTGCATGCATGTGAATTCCGAATGGAATCCTTTGTGACAGTATGTGCATTTCTCTCCTTTTCTTCCCTTTTCTCCTTTGGATCCGGAGGCATCGGTGAAAGGCTTTGTGTACCCTTCCTTATTCGTATGTGCATGAGATTTCTGCTTATATTTATCTTTATATTTCTGATATTTGTGGCTGCCATCATGCACAGTGAGTGCATGCACCCTTGGGCCTTTGATTGCACCCATGTTGATGAGCTTGGTTTTCTCTTGTGTCAGGGATTCGATAAAGTCCTCAAGAGAAGGCATCTTTCAGGTGGCTCCAGAGGAGAATCTGACAGTATGCAATGTAGATATGAATATTGAGAATTAAGGACCAATCTTGGAGAGAATGGTGAAAACCATTTGTTTCTCCTCCTTCAATTTATCAACCCCGCAAGCTTTGAGTTGCAACAATAAATCCTTGAATTTTGTAAAGAAATATTGGATATTGTTGAAGATTTTTGGATCCAATGTGAGTAGCTCCACCTCCATCATGTGTCCCCTCATATCATCCTATTTTCCAAAGAGCCCTTCCAAGATGGTCCAGGCTTCATTAGAAGTCTTACAGGAAGACATATGAAAAAGGAGATAGGGAGAAATAAGATTGCAAATTGTTTCGAGTACCTCATCCATGCGATTTAAGTACTTGGGTTTTTCTATGGATGATGTTGGTTCTGTATCTGTATTCATGGTTAACCTATACAACCCTCTGGATCGGAGATGTATGGCTATTTCCTCCTTCCATGCGAAATAGTTGTAAGGTGTAAGAATGAATTCTTTTTGGAATTCCATCTTTTCGTTGTCTTCGATCTTTTGTACCTGCAAAATTTTTTGGTGTAGCTTTGCTTAGCAGTCCATCAGATCTGATACCATGTAAATGTGTTGACCTGCACATAACACATCTAGCTAAAAAATGATACACACATTTGCAGAGAGAATTGGAAAAAGAAGAAGGAGGAGAGAAAGAATGGAAAGAATTCTCATTAACCGTTATGAATAATGAATAATTTACACATGATATACTTTGTATAACTTAATGAGTTCGACTTGAGGTGAACCAAGTCGCCATAGTGGTGATCTAGAGTGATCTGGACACACACCAGCAGTTACAGGAGTGAACTACCACCTATTCTAGTCTCTCAGGCAGTTATGGGAGTGAACTGCCACCTAGTTGAGTTAACTAGTCAACTAGTCTTCAGTTAACTGACTGAACATAAAGTAGTGAGGAGTTAACTCAAAGAATCAAGGCTAATGCACCATTTTGGTGATGATACCAAGGCAGGGTCAAATTAGCATGGTGATGATCCCAATGTTGCATGGTGATGAACCTAATGCAGCATCTAAACTCAACTCAACTAGTCAAACTGAAGTGTGAACTGAAAGAGAATATTCTCCAGGTGGAATATTCTCTCCTAAAATATAGGAGACTGGATAATGACTAATTATGACTAATAAACAAATAAAATCCTTAGGAAAAGGAAATCCTATGTGTTTGTGAAGTAACTCCAACAATATTCATGAGTTTGATGAATGTGGTATTTCACGAATACTTGAAAAAGTTCGTTCAAGTATTCATTGATGATATACTAATTTATTCTTGGATGAAAAAAGAGTATGATGAACATTTGAGATTGGTTTTATAGTTCCTAAGAGAAAACAAGTTGTACGGGAAACTGTTGAAGTGTTTTTTTTACTAGTCGAAGATTCATTACTTGGGACATATCATATCTAGAGAAAATATCGCTATGGATCTAGAAAAGGTGGAGGCTATTATGGAATGGCTAGCACGAACTAATGTAAAATAAGTACATATATTTATGGGGTTATTAGGGCATTATCGACACTTTGTCGAAGGTTTTTCGAACATAGAAAATCCAATATTTATGGAATTTCATAAGAAAAACAAGAAATTCGTATGGACAAAGAAATGCATAGAAGCATTTAAAAAAATTAAGGATTTGTTAATGAAAACACCGATACTGAAGTTTATCGACATGGACAAAGAATTCTTGGTATGCATGGATGCATCCAAAGGAAGGTCTAGGCGGATTTTTGATGCAAGATGGTCGAGTGATTGCTTACATTTCAAGGAAATTAAGAAGACATGAAGAGAACTACACAATGCATGACTTGGATTTATTAGCGATTATATATGCCTTGAGAGTATGGATACATTATTTGATTGGGAGAAAATTCGAATTAACGAAATATCATTGTGGATTGCAGCATATTTTTACTCAGAGTGACCTGAACATGCGACAAAGGCATTGGTCATAATTACTTAGCAAATACGATTTTGAAATTACTTACATTAAAGGAATGATGAATAGAGTAGCAAATTCATTGAGTCAGAGACCACACATATTCTTGGCAATACCTCTTAAGATGAAACTTCAAGAAAGGATTCTATATTTACAGATTGATGATGATTTGTACAAGGAAGTTAAGGATAATACCATATAAGATACCATGATGGTACGAAGGTATGAAGGTTATTAGTTTCACAATTATCGATTCTTGATGTATAATAGAATAATTTATGTACTGCCAAACAATGAATTAAGAAGTTCTATTTTAAGCAAAGATCATCGAGTAGTTTACATGGCTCATCCAGGATTCATTAGGATGAAGACATACCTTAATCCTTTATTCTTCTAGAAAGGAATGAAAATGGATATAGTTAATTATGTGGAGATATGTCTAGAATGTCAGCAAGTGAAGGATGAACATAGACATCCAACAATATTGTTACAACCACAGGCTATTTCTAAATTGAAATGGGAAGTCATTTCAATGGATTTTATTGTTAGATTTCCATGGACGGCAAGGAGACATGATTCGATTTTTGTGATTGTTGACACTCTGACGAAGAGTGCACACTTTATTCCATTTTGTATGACGTATCAGGAAGCAGAAATAGTGAGATTTTTTATTAGCGATATTGTGAGGTTGCACGAAGTACCAAGAAATATCATATTCGATCGAGGATTAGTGTTTACTGGACGATCATGGACTAGTTTCCAAGAGGCCTTGGGAATGAAATTGAATTTTAGCACAACATATCACCCCAAGACAGATGGAAAAACTGAATGGACGAATCACATCATAGAGGATATGATGTGTATGTACATGATGGATCAATATAAGAGTTGGGAAGACTTCTTACCATTGGTACAATTTGCATACAACAACAATTACCAGAGTACGATTGAGATGGCACAGTTTGAGCTTCTTTATGGATGACCATGTTAGATACCTCTGAGTTGGGACAAAATAGAAGATAGGATTTTGGTAGGATTATAATTGATCCAAGAAATGGAGGAATAAATGAAATCGATAAGACATAGGTTTAAAGAAGCTCAAGATCAACAAAAGAGTTATGTTGATGTGCATCGGATTGACCGCAGTTATGAGGTTGGCAAAAAAGTTTTCTTGTGAGTGAAACCACACAAGATTTCGATCAAGTTTGGAAAGGGTTCTAAACTCTCTCCTAGGTTTGTAGGACCTTTCTAAGTTGTGGAAAAGAAGCGACCCATGGCTTACCAGCTAGTGTTTCCTGATTCTTTGAGGTGTATGCATGATGTATTTCATGTACATGTTTTACAACATTATATTTGTGATTTATCACACATTATTGACATGATTTTTTTGTAGGTGTTAGATGAGGGTGCTCTCATGGAAGAGCCAATCCACATTATGGACCATCGCACTTGACAGCTATGGCATTGAATAGTCGATCAGGTTAAGGTTTGGTCAAAAAATTATAGTCCCCACTCTTCCACATGGGAGGACACATATGCGATGCATCAATAGTTTCCTTATCTGTTTGATATATTATTGCTAGTGGGAAAAACCCCCCTATGACTACACCAGGGTTTACAATGTAGGTAGATCAATTAACCATTTAAAAGTCAACTACTTCTCTAACTGCCCCAAACATACCCAATACTCTTACAAGAAAATAAAAGATGAGAGGGATTGCGTAACTAAACCTCTACTTTGCGCTCAGTGATGATCCCCTTGCGCTCAAAAGATTCATTGACTGCATGCCTCCTCCCAAGTCTGGCCTACATTCAAATATAGACAAACAAAAAGGTAAAAGCATGCAATACACCATGATTTGGGATAGGAAAATTACTTATTTTATTAATAACTCAATGATTATACCTTTTACAACTAAAGCCGACTACTGCTCCACAAACCTGGTCCAGTATCCTCTTCACCAAGCTCCAAGTGCACCTTTGTATAGCTTCTCCTCTCAACCTTCAGATCTCTTCTTGAGAAGTGAATGGGTTTTGATGGAGGAAGAAGGGATAATTGGGAAATGAAGGGGCAATTCTCACAAAAGGGCTGCAATTACTTGGGGTAAGGAGGGGATGTGAAACGGGTAGAGTTTCACTATTCTTATGTGTAGATGTAAAATGAGACCCCAACACCTACTTTTATATTAGAAAAGGATGGTTATTCGGTTGGGTGATAGGATATAGGTGGTGTTTTAGTTGGGAAACTACCCAATATCCCGTAATCTCAATAAATTCCTTGCAACTTTTTATTTTTTGCAACTTTTGCAAGTATACGCGAGCTGTAGTGGTGCAACATGCATACGTACGTGGGTTGTAGTGATGCAACAAGCGTATGTACATGGGAAGTATTGGTGTAGGGCACGTACATATTAAAAAAATGGGTTTTTAGAAGAGCAAATCAATGATGGCTTGGCAAAAAATGGAAGTAAGAGGGACAGAATCCAAGTATGTGTAGAGAAATTTAGGGTTATAACAATTATATAGGTAGATCTATGTTAGATAAATTTATTTCTACCTTTATTGACATTGTACAAACTTCGCGACAAAGTTTAAAACAAGAGGGGGTGTATGCAACATCCAATTCTACTGAGACCATTTTATACTGACTTATTCTTTGAGGACACTTACGAGAAAGTGATCCGGTTATGATACATTATGTTATGATTTTCTTATGAGTTATGTTATGATGTCACTGTGATTATATGATAATTTATAGAGGTATATATGTATCGACAGGTATTATTTATGAGTTTCCCTGAGTGTGTAGGATACATGACATATTGATAATGTTGATGGCATCAACAAACTTCCTTGGACTTTAGATTGAGTCAGGGAGTGGATTTATAATTGGTTTGAGTATTTGATTTACATGAATGTGATTTGTATGATGATTTCATTATGGATGTTATGTAATGGGTTATTGATAGTGTTCTTGTCAGTGGATGCATGCTTAGTGACGCTTGCTAATCTGACTCACATAAGGAGTAAATGGGGTCATGGACATAAACCAAATAGGTGAGGGAGAGGTGTGGCAACATCCCTGTCAAAACCTACTAGCACTCCCACCATGACCTGAACTGTAGATTAACGATTACCTAGTTCGAGAGGTTCACGATATCGTGAGGGAAGACTGAGACAGTCGCTCACAAAGAAAACTAAGGGGTGCAAAATAAGGAGGAATACTTATTCCTTAGAAGCCATTAGGAGGAATCTTTATTCCTTATCACAAGGTCGACCAAGTGGAGTGTTGACTCCAAAGTCTGACAAACTTCCAAAACTAGTCAAAGGCGAGTGGCACCCTTGGAGCATGGAGGTGCGTTCTGTAGGGCATGTCGCGTAAGTAAGTAAATAATGTGTCAATAAAATCTAAATGGCCAAGAAAACATAATAAAATGCTTAGACCTTGTTAGAAAAAGTATTAATTAATAAGTAATTTATAAACTAAGAAGTCTAAGTCTAAATAAAAGACTAAAAAAAATATTAAACAAGTTAAGGAATTTGAGATATTTTCAAACTCTAAGCAAAGAGGGATTTATAGTTAAGAGTTAGGTAGATGCATATGTGTGCATGAAAATAATAAAAGGTATTTATAAATAAAAAGAAATTAAAACATGAGAGAATAGGTTGTACGAGGAGCATCTTAAGTCAATCTACCACTAATCCTAACTAAAAGAAGACTCCTAATCCAACTAAAACTAAGATCTACTTAGGAGACATAAATTAAATAAGGGATTGGGGAACTAAGGGACAACTAAGAGAAAAAATAGGAACACATTGGGGAATGGACAACTAAGAGAAAAAATAGGAACACATTGGGGAATGTGAGGGAAAATTCCTAAATAAATAAAATAAAAAGAGAATTAAAATGTGCAACTTGGGGAGAGTGTGACACATGTAGTGGGTGAATAATCCTCTAATTTAATTATAAAAATTTAAATAATTGTGCATGAGGACATGTACCAATGGAAAATTATCTATAAAATAATTGAGAGAAAAGGAGAAGGGGGTTGACCTTGTTAGTACATTTATTCTTCCAAATTTTTCTGGACTAAGTTTTACTTGTGATAGTTGGGATTCCAAAACTTGGAAAGAGTGGAAGCTCTTCCTTGCAAGGAAAGTTTTGAGTGCTATTGAGTTTTCTGGTTTTGTGTGTGGCCCCTTTGTGGCTTGGGGGGTGAGTCCTCTTCTATAATGGTTGTCTTGGTAGGCAACCAATGTAGTATTTGTTAATGTGACCTTTAAATTATTCAACTAATAAGTTATTACGTCATTTTACTCTTTCATTTAAACTACCCAATTGAGTAATGTAATTTAGAAATAAAGAAATATGTAAGAAAGGTATGTATTATTGTAATGCTCTCACATTATTATTGTTTATTGTTGTTTCCATTAATGTTGATCTAAGGAATTATGTTGGATTAGAGTTATAGTTCATTATTGATCTTATACTAGAATAATAACATAGATCCAATCCCATATTGTAGTTAGATACAATTAGTTTAGCTAGTGGGATGTTGATCTCTCATCTCTAAGGGTCTTATAATATCAAGTTTTAGGATAATATTAGATAAGTATATTTTCAATTAAAGTTATTATATGGAGTCAATAATGATTCAAATTGGTCTGATATCTATATGAATGATTCTTTTGTTATTTGACAAAAAAAATATATTAGTTCATACATCCTTGTGTTGTGAATGGAGGGTTGTTATAGGGAGGCTATGCAACAACTGATATAGATCAAAGATCCATCCTTAGTGAAACTTACAGGTTTTGAGGAGACATATTTAGACCAATAAGAGAACCGAAATATAGAATGACAGATTGATCGATTGAGAAAGCAGTATCCCCACACAAGTTTTAGTTGGAGGTTACACAGGGAGAAGTTTATGATCATATTCAGGCAGAGATATCTTCTGTACAGTTTATCCCAGAAATGCAGAGTTTGATGAGAAGTTAGATCAGATCAATAAACATATTTGATTCAGAGTAGTCTTTGTATAGTGACAAATGGGTCAACATTGTGGACAATTGAGTAGTAGAGTTATGGATAATTTGTGACATATGGTGAAATATTGATTCAAATATTCACAGATCGGTTCAGAGATTGGTTCATAGATTAACTTAGAGATTCACATATTGGTTCAGAGACTAATTTAGAGATCAACTCAGAGACAATTGGATGATTATGATAAAGGAATATTTGAATTCTTTAACTTCAATGATTTATATATATGTCGGTGAATTACATGAGGAAGAACCAATGGACAATGAACAACACTAGAAATGAAGAAAACAATTCACAAGTAGCCCTACATTGATCTACATATCATCTAGTAGAAAATTCAAGTCATTGGAGGAAGGGATCCAAAAAGGAATATCATTAGCATGCATACAACGAGATACATACCCATAGGGGGAATTATTCTTTTTCCCTTGATTGGTTAGATAAGGTACAATGTCAAAAGGAGACATATCTACAGGGGGAGTTAACCTTTGGTCAAAGAGGGGGAGAAAGAAAAAAGGCATAGATATATTTGTGAAGAGAAAGAATAGAGGGATGTAGATCGGGGGAGCAACCCCAAGGAAAGATACCATTTTCCATTGATGTCAAAGGGGGAGAGTGAGAAACATTGATGAGGAGCGATGGTTGCAAGGGGAGCTTGAGCATGAGTGTTGTGATGTCTAAGTGTTTCCATCAATTCCAAAGGGGGATATTATTGGATACTTGGCTTGGATAGTTGGTTTTCATTGATGTCAAACCTTGGAGATTGATGTCAACCCTTAGAGAGTGATGTCAACCCTTGAAGAATTCGAGTAGCATATTATGGTAGCCTCGATGGTGTGGTTTTGGTACCTGAAGTTGAATGAGGTTTATGGATAGAAAGGAAAGTATAAATGTAGGCATGACCCTCGTAGATGGATAGTACGTGCTGTGTTATTTCAGGTGATATGTGGAATGCTACATGGTTTCTCACGGTTAGGGAGATATGGCCTTGTAAAGTTGGAAGCCCCAAAGAGTG
>CBVK0100683198.1:0-12459 GCA_900067695.1 Picea abies
ATGGAATACCCAAATTTAAAGATTTCTTACGAAATATCTGTGTATATTCTTGTACACTTTGACCTTTTGATTGCTTTAAATATTGCTAATTCATCATTTCTTGTTGCATGTAAGCCAAAGGGCAAAACTGTTGTTTTGATGCAATAAGAAAATCATTCGAGGAAGAGATTGTTTTACCACTTTTATGAAGATCATATCTAGTTTTGCTTTCCCACCATATGAGAGTTGTGCCTCCCAATTTGAGACCTGCTAGTTGAATCTTAGTTTCATCATCAACAATCTTTTGTATCCTGCAATAGACTTCTAATTGTCTCACCCAATTATCTAGCTTTTCTGCATCTAATTCACCATCATAAGTGGGTAATTGAAACTTTACATCTAACTTTAATAACGGCATATCAAAAGAATGATGAGTTTTTTGTTTATCCTTGGAGGAATGTACACTTGCTTCGTTATTAGATGATGAGGATGAAGGAGAAGAAGGTTTTGAAGGTCCACCACCTCCAACTCCTCCTTCTGCTCTTACCGAAGATTCACCTTCTTCAACTTTTGGATTCCTTCGCTGACCTCTTTCATGGTAAAGCTCCTCTATCATGGCTTGCATCAATTTAAAGACCTCGAAGAAATCATCTTTAGATTTGAAGGGACCCAATTTCCGTGGCGAAGACATCTCTTGCTTATGTTGTCGCCTTTGAATCTCTATGTCAAGAGCCTCAAGTTGGCCTTCTCCTCGCTTGAGTTTTGCTCTGGTGAGCATCCAATGCTTGCAATTCCTGTCAAACCTTCAAAACCAAATGCTTTGATACCATAAACTTGATCCAAAAATGAAGGTATTACTGATAAATTGCAAGTCAGTTTAATGTATTTTATGCATCAGATCATTAAGAATGCAAAATACATAAAACTTATTATCTTGTTGCGGAATATCAAATGTGACTTTTACTTGATGTTTATTAACGAATAAAGAGATCAACCATTAATATCCATGCTAAAAATGAAGAGAATAGAACAACAAAACAGAAAGAGAAACATAGACAAGAGGTTGATAACGGAGTTCACCAATTGTTGGCTATGTCTCTAGACCTGCTTCCAAGTGGAGGACCTCTTTATTGCTCTTTAAAATGCTCAAAGTTCTCTTACATAGGCTCTTTGTTATTACATAATGTTCTTCATATCTGTTGTGCAAGACCTTCTTGCTCAGATTCAAACATGCTCCATCAAATTCCTCTCAAAAACATGGCAAAAATGCCCCTCAAAACATGAGAAAATGCCAAAATTTACAAACTGTCCCTTCAAAACCCTGCATCAAAAAGTCTCCTCAAGGCTTCAAAAAGCCTATTTTTTTATAGATTTCAGGCTCAAATGAGGAAGTTCAACTTTCCCTGAAGATCTGGCCTCTTTTTGGGATCAAATCCCCCTCCAAATGGCCCAGATATGCTAAAAAAACCACTTGTTGGTCATAATATCAAGTAATTAATTAAAAATAATACATAACAGCGTTAAAAACCCATTTTTAAACTTTAGGATATGTTTAAGCTCCCAAAAGATGGTCATATGAAGTTCATATGGCCAAGCATTGGCCCATACTTGCGCTAGCTCCTAGTTTTGGGGCACATCTCATGTGGCCTCGGCCTAACCAATAAAATCTGTGCGCGCCCTTGTAGGATTAGGTCCCTAGTCTTGTGGGATCCGTTCGAGATCCAAGGGCTAGGATCTATCAAAATCCCCGCGCATATGGTTACGGTTAAGCCCCCATGCTCCAGGTTATAGGCAATGAAAGTTGACCACGGGTTGTGGCTTAGCCCCAACCCCCATTTGCGCCCCTTTGAACATGCCTCCACTTTATATAAATTAAAGTGGTTGTAAAATAATAAGCAACACTTGGGCGTGTTTGTGTTTGGTCATTCCCCAAAGCGCTTGGGCTTGGTGGTGGTCAAAGGGTTGAACCTCAAGAGCTCCATAAAATTTTTCCATTGAAAAAGTGATGGGGTGCCACGTGGCAGCCCATGTTTGGGCCACGTGGCACTTTTTCATTTGCCAACAAAGTGCCACATGTCAACCTCTGAGTGGATCTGCCTTGTGCCCAGTCAGACTGTTGTTGTGATACCACATGTTGCTGCCACATCAGCATCATTAATTTTTCTTTGGTGACGTCACGCTGACGTCGGCATTGACTTTTTGCCAGTCCTTTGACTTTTTCGTTGTTTGAGAAAATGGTCAAAGTGCAATAACTCTCGCATACGGAGCCCGTTTGAGAAAGTGAATATATGGCCGGAATCAACACGACGAGACGGACGCAATGGCACCGGTTTCATTCAATTCCAAAAACTTTGATTTTTGAGCATTTTCTGAGCCTGAAAAGCCTCCTGAATTACCTAAGATAGATTATAATTAATTAAGATTAAATTAACTTGCTTAACATGAACATGAACCTATATTTGATTAACATCAACCCAATAATATTTGTCTAAGGGATTTAGAGAAAATTAATGCTTAGCTCACTCATTTGGAAAAGTTTAATTTTGAACTTAACATTTTTTAATAGAAATAAATATTGTTTAAATTTAAAATAACAAAAGTTCGTACATATAACGTGTTACATCGGAAAAAGGGAGAAATCTATATCCATTAATCATATTCGTCCATCCTCCTCTTTGGATGGAGAGAAGGGTGCACACTTTTTTCGCGGTGTTCATTCTTTGAGTGACACTAGTTTACAACACTAGTGACATACCAGCTACGATTAAGGTTTAGTAATCTGCGGCCACCTGCTTTATCTCTTGCTAACCAGAGCCTCTCGCTTCTACTACTTCCAAGACGCTTGGTTTTGTCGTTAAAGAAGAAAAAATGTTTATAGCTACTCCCACTAAAAACCCTTGCTATCACTTACAATCCACAAGTCAACATTAACTACATTAACTAGGGAATTTAAGATTTAGTAGGGGTCGAGATATCAGAGGCACAAGTCAACATTAACTAGGGAATTTAAGATTTAGTAGGGGTCGAGATATTAGAGGCACTTGTGCGGTTCTATATTTGGAAATGTTTATCTTTCTAGTCTCACCACATTCGGCGAAACGGACTTGGCAGAAATTGAACTTTGATGGAAGAATTTGAAACCCTACCTTTCAATCAATCTCACTACTACAACTTGAAAGACACTTAGTTTTGTTGCTCTGGTTGATAGATGGAACAACTAGGGTTGGGACCTTAGTAATCGAATAGGAGTATCTCTGAGTCACAATATTTTTTTGTCGTTGTTTAATTGTTCTATGAAATGATGTTTTTTGCTGGAATCCGGTCATATAAATCTGAAAAAAATTATTATTATTTGTTGTTTAAAATTCATTTCAGAATGCAGAAATAGATTCAACATGCTAAAAAACTCCTAAAGCTCTCCCATTATTTTTGAAATGTTTGACTCCACTTATACCATGCTGGTCCAAACTATTTGTTCACATTATAATAGGAGTAGCAGACTAAAGCATACTGACTTTATCATTTGTTCAGATTATAATAGGACTAGCAGACTAAAGCATACTGACTTTATCCACGGGAATCGAAGATATACTTAGCAAAAGGCAGCCATAGTTCACACAGAAATTGTTATTCTATTAAAAATTGCACTTCCTTACCCACAGTAATAGCTCTATGATACGAGTTTTTTTAGAGCTAATTAATTCCTAAATTAAGAGGACAGGTTGAGAGAATATTTAAATCGATTTTTAACTACTTACAATAATAATGGAGGCATTATTTCCAACATATATCAGAGCAATTTGAAAAGATATAGAAATGACTAGAGTCATTGTATAAGACATAGTGTCTATTGAGTTCAATTTTTGTATCATTGAATTTATTTCTTCATTCTCTACTATCAATATCAATATGTACATCACGGCAGAACATTTAGTGCTCTATATATTGAGATACATACAGTTTAATCTAAAGATGTTTTAGATGGGATACTATATATCCTCACATATAGAACATTAAGTGCTCTGGATACATATTGTTTGACTTATAGTTTAGACATTTTCCCTTATCCATGTAAAAACATTTTTTTGGATGCAAAGTCAACCTGACTCTCCATTGATGCTCTCAAGTTGGACGATATCAGTTTATGCAGACCTATTTGGCAAAGTTGTTCACTTAGTTTGCATTTGTACATGGTAACTAAAGCCCTGGGCTACCTCTTGGCCTAGAAAGTTGTCCAAAGTAAAATTCCAGGCATTTCCCTTCTAGAGAGTAATGCTTCTCAGCTTACAATGGAGACTTTCCAGATGATTGGGCCGTCACCTTGAGGCAAAATCAGGAATCTTATAACAACATGTTGGATTGCTTAGACACTTTCCCCAAAGTTTCAGGATTCAGTATGACCCACAGCTAAAGAGAGAATAACTTCACTTCTCTGTTTGGCTGGAAAATCTTGTAGATAATAAGTCTGGGTAAGAGTTTCAAATTTTTATGACTCTCCCCTCCGAAGCTTTGAAAACAAGTTGTGCAAAGAATGGAGAAGGTAACCGAGTGGCCTAACGTAGCTTAACAAGCCAATGTCGCTAGTGCAATTGTTTCAGACATGTACCAAAGATGGAAACAGTCAGAGTCCAGAGATATTTGCTTCGAGTAACCACAAAATTTTCCTATGCCTCTCTTTTTTAATTATTGCCTTTTATTCTTCATTTACGACCATAACAACTGTCAAATTGTAGGAATCAGAGTGATGTCCAACACACTGAATTGAAATCTATGAAGAATTGATTGGTACTACAAAATTCCTTTTGAAGAAGAGATCAGAAACATTTACAATAAAAGTCAAAAAAACCATTGCAGGTCAATAAAAGATGAAAATAACGGTTAGACAGCGGGTCTGCATGAATTGTCTAAAAATTGAAGCTTGTAACCACGAACAACAAGAATTAATGCATGCTGCATTTCAAAATATTACACGAAAGGACGACCGGTATCTGCATGAAAAATGTCAAATAGAAATGCGAAAAAGAGTTCAGAACTCCCACCGTGGAGCTCGAACCCACGACCACAAGGTTAAGAGCCTTGGGCTCGTCAAATAGAAATGCACAAAAGTAAGTAAAACGCCCACCGTGGGGCTCGAACCCACGACCACAAGGTTAAGAGCCTTGCGCTCTACCAACTGAGCTAGACGGGCTTGTTGCTTTCAAAGAAAACAATACTTTAACTTCAAGATTAAAATACGGAATGAATCACAACATACTGAAGCTGTGCGAGCAAATATTTTTAATTCATTAAAAAATCTGAGATATAGGCATGATGTGGACAATGTTCCATTTATTAGTTAATTTGTTTATTGGGTTGGGTTCGGTCTTCTCTCGTTAATGATTGAGGTTCAAACTCCAATAGATATATAGTCGTGTATTCATTAAAATCATGTAATTTAGGGGTGTTAATAAATTTACTGTACCCTGATTACTGTGAAATAAAATTTGATTTTTTTTTCAGTAAGTAGTAAGATTTCAATGTGGCTAATGAGACTTGGCCTCAAGTCCCAGCAGCCACATTCTATCATAAGATTTAGTTTTAATTCTATAAAATGCAAATCCCATGATCTAGAGAGGAGGCAAACGGAAAATGTTTGTTTCATAAACAAGTTTTGTAATTATTTGATTACATATGAAGTTTTCTATATATGATTATTGTTGTTATATGTGTGTTTTTTTTTAATGTTTGTTGAGACTCACTTGGTCTATAGTATGTCTTTCACAATCAAAGTGATGGTTTTAATAATATATGTTTGTGTGCATGCTTTTATTTTACTTACTCTCATAATCAAAATAGAATTTAACATTTCCTCACGAAACCAATGTCTTGGTTCTTTTATTTGACCATATGAGGCATGTCAAGATGAAGTCCACATTCCCCCCTACTAGTCCACATAGGCCCTCTAGGGAGAATGTCGCTCGCTTGTTGCCTCAAACATCAACGCTCCATCTTAACTAGGAAGGTATATTTCCACGATGTCTTCATATAGTAGTCCACTGAATACTCTACAATAAACTAGTAGCACACAAATACTACCATACCATCGGTAGCTCAAATCATTTGTCACAGTCTCTGTGATCAAGTAGTAGCACACAACTACTTCCAAGAGATATAATAGTCTCCATGGAAATTAGCTAGAAGCACACAACTACTATAATTCCATCCAATAGAACACGACTATGTTGATCCATAGTAGTACACAACTATTGTCCAGTGGTACACAACCACTGCTAGTAGCACAAAACTATTGTCCAGTGACACACAGTCACTGCCAATGGTACACAACCACTGTAGTAGTACAAAACTACTATCCAGAGACATAGTCTCCACCAATGGTACACAACCACCATAGTAGCACACAGCTAATGTCCAATGACACACAGTTACTGCCAGTGATACATAACCACTGTAGTATTACACAACTACTGTCTAGAGACACACAGTCTCTGTTAGTGGTACAGAACCACCGTAGTTACAAAAATTCAACACTCCCTCTTAACTAGGGAGGTATTCATAACAACCAGCTAAATGTACTCAAATTGACCAATTTTATCTAATGGAAAGTTACATCAAATATATCATGACATATCATCAACTGCATCATATCTGAGCCATAATTCATATGGAATGGTGCACATCAAGTCATATCATCCACTGTATCATCTCTAAGTCGTACTAGCATGATGTGAATGCATCATATCTAAGTTGTACTGGCATGATGTGCAGTATCATCTACATCATATCTAAGTTGTACTAGCATGATGTGGAGTATCATCTACATCATCTCTAATTTGTACTAGCATGATGATTCTGCATCATATCTAAGTTTTACTAGCATGATGTAGATCAGTGCCTCTGCATCATCTCTAAGTTGTACTAGCATGATGATTTTGCATCATATCTAAGTTGTACTAGAATGATGTAGATCAATGCCTCTACGTCATCTCTAAGGTGTACTAGCATGATTCTACTGCATTATATATAATTTGTACTAGCATGATGTGATTATGGAAACTACATCATCTCTAATATGTACTAGCATGATGTTGTTGCACCTCAAAATTACTCACTCCGATAGTGTCACGAGTGTCGTCGTTACGAGTGTTGTAAGTGTCGCATCTTGTCTGCAAGTGTCACATCTTGTCTGCAAGTGTCTCATCTTGACCACAAGTGTTGCAAGTGTCACAAACACTATACTGCCATCTTGCATATGTCGTGCCTCTAACGACATCATAAAGACACTTAAGACACCTCAAAGTTTAGTTTGGAAAAAGAGAAATCACTTGACAGGAAGTACAAGCCTTTTGACATTGAGAAAACACTCAAAAACTGAATTTTGGAGAGGAGCGCTCCCCTACCCACTGTCAGGGAGTGATAGTGCTCCCTGAGCCTCTTTGGGGGAGTGCATGTGCACCCTATGCACCCTTTTGGGGGAGCGCTACCCTTTTTTTAGCAAATTTTGGGTTTGTTGAGGCAAATCAGGGAACGATCCCTCAATTCCTGAAGCTGGTTGGATTCGAATAGATGGTCAAGGCATGATCTTAGGGACGATCCTAAACTGAAGGAGAGGAATCCTCAACTTATCCCAAAGATCTCTCAAGTGGTTGGACCTCTCCAAGGTTATATAAGGAGGCGTTCTCATGGTGAAAGGTACAAAGAAGATTTAGAATTATACCTAACTTATGATCTCATAAGAAGGTATTGACAATGGAGATTGGGAATTAAATCAAACTTATGATCTCATGAGTGAGATGCCATCAAAGCCATCAGTGAAGATTACTTGAGCAAAGGGGTTGGACAAGGAGAACTGGAAGAAGATGTTGCGCCTTCATTCAAAGGATTGCAAGTACTTTTACTTGTTCTCATTAATATAATCAATGCTTGGTCTGTTTCTTTCAAACTTATGCTTGTTCCATATGAGTTTGTCTGTAGTAGATGGATCTATGTTTGAGCTAATCTCAGTAGAGTAGGAAGTCTTTTGTACCTTTGTTTGTCCTATAGGATCTATCAAGGAGTTTAGGATCAAAGCTCAGCCAGGACTTTGCAAGGACAAACGTCGCTAATAAGGTACATATCTTTCTCCTTCTCTTTCATTCATTAACTTGATTAGATATAAAAGGAAATCAGTGTCCATGTTAAGAACTTTTCTGTCTTGGCCTTAGGAGTCTAGAGGCCAAGAGGGAATCCACTTGTCCGTAGGGGGATTCACCTTCAACAGATGCTAATGCATCATATCTAAGTATTTCTATCATGATGCGACTATGAACATCTATATCATATCTAAGTTGTACTAGCATGATGCAAAATAATCATATCTAAGTTGTACTAGCATCATACAGATCAACACTCCCTCTCAACCAAGGGAGTAATCTCCACAAGTCGCAACTTATACCTGAAATATACAAACTTCCCTTTGGACAAGGGCTTCGTCATAATATCCTCTATATGCTAATCAGTGGAGATATACTGGAGTTTTACTTCTCCCTTATGGACTCGATCACGGATGTGTTGGCATAGAGGTAGACCTAGGGTTCAGCTCCAAGAGCGCACCAACAAGCCCTAGCTATTGGCCCTTTCGACAACACCTGTGAAGTAGATGCAGCCTCACCCAAAGCAACTATGAGGGGGTTGCAGGATATAGATGTCTACAACCAAGGGAATATCAAATGGTTCTTATTACAACAACAACATAACATGCATCTATCATTCAACTAGCTAGGTCTATCCTTCACAGCTATAGATCTAATCTAATACAATAATGCAAATAACAATATAACAACATCAGAGCTCGAAGCATCAATCACACACACAACAAAAAATGTACGCGGTTCACCCTCTCTCTAAGGATACGTCCACAGAACTATGCTTATGATATTTTAATATAAATCTTACAGTTCTGATCTGCGCTCTTGGCCAGCAAATCCTCTCTCTCCGTCTCTCTTTCTCTCTCCCTTCCTGTGCACCCAGCTGCAGAACTTGATCTTTGCACCCAACTGAAGATCTTACAATACCAGAAGGCTCTCTCTCTCAACACTTCTCTCACCCATAATACATCGTACCAACCCGACCTAGGTCCTCTCGACCTCTATTTATACATTACAATCCCTCACCGACAACCTCAGGTCGAAACCTAGGTGTCTACAACCCTAGGTCAACTTGACCCATTCTTTCCGGGCTTCGCCAGCCTGTCTTTCCTTCTTCATCTCGCGATGCTCCAAGGCATCTAATGCTGGATTTTTCCACTTCCTGAGTCATCCTCAGTCCATATTCCTTGTTGATCTGTCATCCTCGATCTCCTCATCCAACGTCTTGCTTTTCCGCACTTTGCTCCATCTTTTTTGTTCTTTTACTCACTTTGACCTAGTGATAATCACTATGTCTCCCGCGAAGCTCGCTTTTTACCTTTTCTTCCTCATTCTTCACTTCCTTCCATAACCAAGGGCCAACAGGCCCCCAACACTCACCTGTGACTCGTCCTGAAGCACTTGAGATCTGATCCTCTTGTTTTACTTCGAATTTCGACTGTGCAGTGCAGCCCTTTCTTTCTGCTTTATGCCTCCTTTCCATCCTTGTGCAGACTGTCTTTTCTGTGTGTGGTACCCAGTTTCAACTACACCTGGTACCTGGACCCTTGTCTTCTTGATTCTATTGAGAGTTGCAAGGCAGTTGGTTGTCATAATACAACTTTAGTTGACTCCCAGTCACCAAGCCTTCCTTCCAGTCTCCTTTCAATGTCTTCGATTGTGCATATCCTTCCTCTGTAACATAGGCAATCTCATATGGTCCGAGCCAATGCATTCTGAACTTCCCAGGGTATTTTATAAACTCACTATCATATAGCAGGACTAAATCACCTTGCATGAATATCTTCTTCTTGATGTGTCTGTCATGATAGGTCATTTCTCGTTCCTTCTGAATTTGTTGATGGAAGCATGCAATGAATCAATCTTCTTCTAGTTCGACCAACTATTATAGCCTCTCATGAATGGCACCAGTATCATCCATGTCTGTAAATGCAACAATTCTTAAGCTTGGTACCAAGTACTCCATTGGGACAACAACTTCAAGACCATAAACCAACTTGAAAGGGGTCTACATTGTTAATTTCTTGCAAGTGGTTCTATAAGCCCAGAGTACTGTTGGTACTCTTAAATCATAGTCATCCCTGTTCACATTGCAAATCTTTGTCAATGATGTCTCCAAGATCTTGTTGAATGCTTCAACCATTCTGTTTTCTTATGGATGATAAGGTGTACTCTTCTGATGGTGGACTGCAAATTCTTCAATCAAGGCTTCAATTGTCTTATTAATGAAGTGTGTACCTTGATCACTCATAAGGACCTTAGGGAATCTGAACCTGGTTATTATGTCATCAAATATAAAATGTGCAGTTGTAGCTGCACTACATTCCTTGACTGCTCTTGCTTCAGCCCATCTAGTCAGGTATTTTGTCGCAGTGATAATATACCTTGCTTCTGTGCGCTTTCCTGGTGGGTTTATAGGTCCCACGAAGTCAATGGCTCATTTTTCAAATGCTTGTAGGGTCATCTGTGGTGCTAATGGCATCTCATCTCTTCAAGATGGTTTTCCAACTCACTGGCATACATCACATGCTCTGGTATATTCTTTATCATCTCTGTGTAACGTAGGCCAACAAAGGCCAACTCGCAAAACCTTCTGCACAGTTGCTTTTCCTGCATAATGTCCTCCTGCAATGCCTTCATGAACTTCTTCAAGGATAATATGGCATTATTCCTCCATCACACATCTTCTTAGGATCTCATCAGGTCCCATTTTATATAGCTGACCAGCTATCAGTGAAAAATCTGCAACGCGCACCACTAGTTGTTTCTTCTGTGGAATTGTATACTCAGCTAGAGCCATTCATGTTGACAGGAAATGGACTATGTCTTCGAAGTTGTCATCAAATTTTCTAATGGCGAGCAGTTGCGCATCCGATAGTGTATCCTCTAGACTAGTAGGTTCTTCACCATGCTCCAACCTCAATAGGTGGTCTGGGCCCTTATTCATTCTTCCTGGCTTAACTATGATCTCAAAATCATATTCTTGAAATAGGAGAATCCATCTGCACATTATCCCCCCAACAATGGCTTTTTGACTAGGTATTTTAGCGCGGAGTGATCAATAAACATTTTAAAGTGTCCTCCCAATAAGTAGTGACAAAATTTCTGCAATGCATACACCATGGCTAGTCCCTCTCTCTATGTAAATTGATTTCAGCTGTGGAGAGATTTCTGCTGGAAAATGCTAATGTATGATCAATGTCCCCTTCTCCAGGTTGTGCTACTAACGCTCCTAATGCAATAGAAGATGCATCAACATGCACATGAAATGCCTTGCTCCAGTTGGGAAAGACTAAAATAGGCGCAATGACCATCTTTTGTTTTACTGTGTCAAAGCTCTACTGGCATTCGTTTGTCCAACCAAACTGACAGTCTTTCTTTAATAACCTCTCCATTGATGCAGTAATATGAGCATATCCTTTGATAAATTTCCTATAATAGGTAGTATGTCCTAGCGCAGTGCGCAGTTGTGTGGACGAGCGAAATTGACCGCTCGTCAACTGGAGGGGTGGATCCAGTCCAGGGTTGTCTAAATAACCCAAGCCATTTGGATTAATCCACTCCGATGGGTTTAGCTGCTCCGTTGGCTGATCTAAGTCCTAGGAAAGTGAAAGAAAAACTAAACTAAAGAAACTAATCTAAGTGAAAAACAACTACTGCAAACTATGTACAAATCTAAAAAATATATACAGTTTACTAACTAATATTATAAAACAATAATTCTACTTATTAAATGTTCAGCTATCAATACAATTAAAACTCAATTATATATGTACAGTATTTACAGAATACAAATTTTGATCTAAATTTGCAAAAATCATTTGTAAATTGTCTTATGACAACGAAGCTATTATTTTTTATTTTTATAATTTTTATGAGAAAGGAATAAAATGAAAGTCATCTAAGCTAAGCAATTAAAATAACAATCCTAACTGTAAATCTGAACTATAGAGATGAACAATGAAACATGTTCAGATTACAAGAAGTTTATATATTAATTAACTAATTGAATAACACTAACAAACTGACCTATAGAGGCGCTTCCTATTTGTCCTGTTCACAGTACTCGATTTAGTTGTTTGATGGGAGAAACCCGCACCAGATTTTCCACAAGCTTCTCATAAACAGGAAGCATCAACGCTCTTTGAATACGAATGATAGAACAAACAAGACATAAAACAACAACAATTTTATAGTTTACATATCATCACATTTAGATAAATCCCAGTGCAAAGATTTGTACATAACCGTTCATTTAACAAGGAAGATAAACCTTCTATTCATTAAATTCAAATAGAGTAATGTTGGCAGCCAATTCAATTTTTTTTAATTGCCCTCTAATGAGATCGGAAGAGCG
>CBVK0100683199.1:0-18232 GCA_900067695.1 Picea abies
GTTACCTTACGCTCTGATACCAGTTGTTAGAAAAACAGGACCGCAGAGCAATAAAATAAAACAAATGCAGAAACAAAAAACACAGAAGACACACAATACAAGAGAGACATAGATTTAAGTGGTTCACCCAGTGTGGGCTACGTCCACCAGAGAAATTGCCAAGTCCTTCCTTTATTATTATCCAACAAATGAAGGGATACAACCTACAGCAAAACCCCTTGTAACTTCCTCTTCTTTCTCTCACAGTCTCCTCTCTCAGAATACAATATTCACCCTCGTACATAGCTGCAATACATTTCCCTCATAAAAGAGGGTTGCCTTCTAGGGAAAAAAACCCTAACATTATCTCTATTGTTAGATCTGCGACCTTATAATGAACGGTCTAGATTTACAATGAAATTACAATATAATTTTATAAGGCAATTTTTGCTTCGGGGGCTTAGCCCCCGAACCCCCGCTGGGGGCCCGCTTGCCCCCAGACCCCCCAACCGGGGGGATGGACCCCCCAGACCCCGTAGAGGGGGTACCCCCCCTCTGCACTCCCACGTGTGGAAGAGTGTACATACTTCTAGGGTGTAAATACTTCATGGGGTATAGACACGGCTGAAAGCAAAGGACCTCTGCATCAAGAAGATAATCAGGCTCCACAACCAACAGTTCCCCCTGAATTTTGCACTAGTTTGTCTATGCTCACAGAGGTTGTACGTTCCCCCTGAATTTTGTACTAGACTGTTTATGCTCATAGAGGTTTTATGTTCCCCCTGAATTTTGCATTAGACTCACATAACATCTCGTTCATCCTAACTTTTGGTTTGACTCACAGAGGTTGTTTGTTCCCCCTAGATTTTTTCAATACCTCACAAGACTGGTTGATTCTCCAAATCTTTCTAGCTAGCCTCAGGGTGGCCCATATGGCCTCTTATTAGAGAATGACTGTCGATGATGCCAAATTTAACATGTCGCAGATTGGGCAAGGAGAGTACTGGAGATGAGCACAAGTGATGCTTCATGTTAGAACTATGTAAATTCATTTGGTTGAGGAAACAAATGATAGAGGTAACCTACAAACCAACTTTAATACCAAAAACTACCCTTTCCAACCTAGAGAGGGATCTCTCTGAGACTTGGTCTCTAATAGATAATGGCTTTGAACTGTCGGCTAGGTTCATTGCATTTTTGAAATGTTTCTAGTTCTGCTGGCAAGGAAATACATAACGTTGGGCGATGGAGTCTGTTGTTGGGGAAAAACACCCTACGGACTAGCAAATAGAGTTCAAACTTTGCATGCAGATATGACCAAATAGAAATTACTTTCTACCTTCATCCCTAGATTTATATCCCCTTTTCTTAGTAAATGCATGGAAAGATCAACCTACCTCGTTACCGGCGTTTGATGTTGATCCTTTGTTGTGCTTGATTACTTGTTCGCAATACTCCTTCCAAAGTTGACCTGCATTCAAGACGAGAAAAAACTATGCATGCATACTACTTATATACTCACGGGTTATAAATAAAACATAAACTAATCAAACCATAAAAAGTTCATGAATTGGGACAGGAAAAGCATTCTCTTTATTACTTAAAATGAGTCAACTTACAAAATCTAAGACCGGCCACCGCTCCTTGAACCTGATACTAGGCTCCTCTTCTTCGGTCCTTCAACTGCTTTGCTTTAAATCTCCTTTGGCATTAGTAAAGGATAAAGGGTTGGGACAATGGAATACGTAAATGGGTAGAGTTTCTTTTCTATATTCTTCCCCTTTCCAAATGGTACCCCTACCCCTTCTTTTATAGGCTAGAAGGAGATAGGTATTTGGATGAACCCTCGGCCATGCATGGCTGGGAGTTTCAGTTAACTCACCCATAGCTTTTTGTTCCATCGACAACTTTCCTTTTTTCATGCTTTTGTCGATCCACATGGGCTGTTTTGGGTCAGCCAATGTGTACATGCATTCAGTAATGGGTTAGGGCATGTGAGCCTTTACAAAAGAGGATTTTCAAAGAGTTGTTCAATAGTGTTTTTGGCAAAGAAAGGATATAAGTTGGCATGATGCCAAGTAAGCATGTGTGGTACAATTTAGGGTTATAACAGATGCCCCCTAATGTGTGAGGTCAGAAGAGCATCTGATGGCCGAAATACATTACCAATCTTTACTGATGTGCCGAACGATTGAGCCCAAGGATCAAGAACTGGGAGGTGCCGTCTGCAAAATAACAAATGTCTCACCAAGGCAGGCATACCCATGCTCGGGATAAAAATAGAACCATGGCTACCAATCAAATGCATTGTATATCCATGTCAAATAACTATAAAGAGTAGCTACGAATAATACACAGCGGAGCTACATCTAGAAATTAGAAAGATATACATATAGAGTATCCATCTTCTAAAAGATGATTCGACCTGATGGTTGGAGATGAGATCTTCAGAGCTTGAGCAACAACTTCAAAATCTTTCAAAACTTGGGTAGGAGTGTAATATGAGTGTATGACTGCACTACCCAGAGGTCTTCGACGGCTTGTCGGTCATGGACTTGATAATCTTGATGATCATACTGAAGGCTTCAGTGATTTTGAACAAGGACTTGATTGGATGTTCAGGATGGCTGGGTATGCAGACAAAAGACACATTGCAGAGCGGCCGAATCAGGCTTAGTGAAAAACTATCCTTGGACAATAGCATGACAAGTGATGAGACTCAGGAAGCATGAATGTTAATCATAAGTCTACGAAGCAGGAGGCAACGCAAACTCTCCATATGTTTGGAAGAATAACCAAACGGTGGAGGACACAACTCTATATAGTGAGAAAAGATTCCTAAGGTTGTACTACATCCCATAGTTTGATGAATAAATGGACAGATGCGCTTTATCCAAGGGAGACTCATTATGCTGCCAATAAAGAAAATACTTTTCCCTTCCTCTTTTTGGGGTATATTTAATTTCTTTTGTTCTTTTCAATAATTGTGGAAAAAGAATAAAGGAATATTATGTTACAATGGAGGAATGAGTATTGCAAACATACAAGCTCAAGGCACAAGGACAAGATTGATGTTCTAGTAAAATGATACTCGGGAAAAATCCTCTGGCGACCAAAGGTGTTAAGACGCAGAAGCAAACTGTCACAAAGCTGGTGGATAAGGTATGCAAATGCGGTTGATAAAACACACAGTGGTAATGTCCTTCGATGTAAATTTAATGAGCCCAGAGAAGGTAAGCTCGGTGGATTTTCATATTTAGAGAGTTTAAAAAAACATAAAAGGAGACTCCAATGGGGTACCTTTTTCGAATATAGTCTAGTCGGTTCGAAAAAGGGGTAAACTAGCATCGATTAGATGTTGATTCAAAACCATTTTAAAGAGTGTGACAAGGACAAGATCACTCGGCCATTTTTTCACTTTTAAGGAGTCTGAAAGAAGCTTAACTATGGACTCTGTTAGGAATATTCTTCTGGACCAATTTAACAAGTGTGAAAGAATAAAGTCACTCGGTGATCTTTTCAATTTCAGGGAGTCTGAAAAGAGCTTAACTATGGACTGCGTGGGGGTTTCTTTTTCGTAAGTTTAGTCTCTTAGGCCCCCAAAAGGGGTAAAATTATACCTAAGAGTACTCTTCTAAAGAATGAAAGTTCTATAGAGTATACCTTTGTTTGTACAGTTGACTGTCCGGACCGAAAAAGGGGTAAACTACCACCAGACAGACGTGACTTCAAATTTCAGTTTAACGAGTGTGAAAGGCCACAAGATCGCTCGACAATCTTTTCATGTTTAGAGGGTCTGAAAAGGGTGTAAAAGGAGACCCGTTATTTTTTGGGAGTCCTGAGGGTGAGACAAAGAGCGAAGAAGAATCATGCAAATGAGGCTCAAAGTCATATTTAGGAAAGACTATAAGGACTCCTGAGCCTACAGTGTTTTAGAGACGGCATGGACACCATAATGTAACTAGGACCTACCTAGGGTATCCATGTTTTGGTAAGATCTACCACCAAGTTGCGACACTTCTAAAGAAGATATGATGGTTCTATGTCACAATCTGATGGGATCAATCCTATAGTAGAGGAAAAATACAACGAGATGCAAAATTCAGGGTAGTAACCTAACCTATATGCTCAAGTTGATTCTTGGAAAAAATTTCATGGACTGTCAAAATTTTCTCAAAAATCAAAAAAAGTGTCCCAATACCCGATCAAATCCCTCCCATATAACTCCTAAATCACTTTAAATGGTTTTTAGTATAAAGAAACTAATAAGGGAGGTCAAAAAAGGTGACAAAAAGAGGCCAAAAAGTCTATAAATAGAAGCTGGCAGCTCATTATCACTATTGCTGATTTGGAAATTGACTCTGGAGCCAAAAGACCCCCTTTTCTAAAAATGGTGATTCCGGGAGCTACAGTGGACGAAACGAACTTCTGCTTGGACCAAGTAAGTAAGAACTCCCTTATCTAGCTATTCAATTCTTCAATTTTGCATTTGCTTTCATTTTTTGGGTGGGCCCAACCTTTAAAATGTCAGCCCTAGGTACACGCGGGCTATCTCTAGACAGAATGCGTGTACACTCAGGAAAAGTAAAGGCTGCCCATGTGTACATGTGACTGTTGCCTCTACAGCTCGCGTGGACCCCCGTTTTGTAGCAAAAAAACAACTAAAGGGAAAGTACTAAGCCTCCTAAACTTTTTTGTGTTGGTAGGATGTATGTCCAGTGGAGAGAAAGGGAACATGAAGCAATCAACGAGTTGGTTGCGAGAGATCTGAATGTCGTGGTCGTGTTGATGCAATGTGGTTTACTGAAGTTCTTCCTGTTTCCATTTATGCGAGCACAACCAAGGCTACTGAATGCATTGATTGACTACTGGCACCCTGATGCATAGGCCTTCATGCTAGAGGGGAAATCATTGGTGCCCACCACCGAGGATATCTATTTTTTGATTGGCCTCTCAAGGAGAGGGGAACTAGTCAATTTCAGGACATTTCCTGCGAGACTGAATAAGATATCGGAACTGATAGCCGAGCACTGTGAGGTTGGGACTAACCGTGTGGGCTCCCAGGTACCCATCAATCAGATCACTAACCTATCGCTGTAGGCGATATTATTACTGATTGGGTGGATTACTAGTTCAACAACCTTGCTTTAGTCCTCGGGAAGTAGTACGAGGACATCATGCCTCTTTTCCTACGGTGTGTAGATGGGTAGTATTACTGCCATGAAAGGGTGGTGGAAGGACCTATGAGTCCTTCGCTGATGACTTATTTGCGAGGCTGTCATGACAGATCCCTGTGATCGAGGATTACCCATATGCAGGGATAAATTTTTCTAGAGATCCTGAGATACCCGTGCCTCCTAGTGAGGAGCGAGGGGAGATGGGTAAGTCTCCACCTTTGTAGTTTATTTTGTTTGCATATGTAATTTTTATGTCATTTTTGTTATATATATCATTTTTGTATGCCAGAGTATTTGACGGGTATACGTTTGTTGCATGCAGATGTGGGACCCGTGCGACCTACCGATTATGCACGGAAGAGGCATCGTCCATGGCCAGAAGCCGCAACTGCTGCCGTCGGGGGAGCAGCAGTAGTAGGGAATCTCCCAGCCGGGGAGGCTGAGAGGGTCCTTAGAAGAGTTGAGCAGAACTTCACTGCACTCACTCGCACAGTCCCGATGGTAGAGATAGAGGACCTGCCGCCATCCATGCAGCCTCATGTAGTGGGGGCACCTCGAATGTGGGTCCAATTCTTTAGGCATTTAGCCCATGCTGTCGACTATTATAATAGGGCCCATAGGCCCTGAACCTATTTAGACATTTTACATGCCACGAGCACTTACTTGTATATATTTTTGAGGGCATAAGCCCTGTGACTCGTTATTAGTCCCATTTTTTAGGCGCTTGCATCCATCTATGTACTCTAGTTGTTTTATGATGTTATATATGTTCTTTTGATCTTTTGTGTCTTATGGATCACGTGTGCAAAAATATATTTACATGCTTATGTCAATGTTTTTTCATATGTGTGCAATATGCCAATCTAAAATTTGATTAGCTAGAGTATATGTAATTTGGTTTAATCTCCTAGGAACATGAAAATATGTAATATAATCAAAGTTTCGTTCTAAGAGACGTACCCTAAGGAATTGTCGATGTAAAGTTGGATCATGAACCCGGTATACTCTGTTTATTTGCGACACAACCAATTGAGCATCGAGATAGACCTGGAGATGAGAGATACCCAATGACAAGGCATCACAAAGCAACTCAATAACTGCACTATACTCAGCGACATTATTTGTGGTGTCACCTAAGCATATACCTCCGGAAGATAACAATTGGCCCTGAGGTGTAAAGATTACCCAAGCTGCGGAGGTAGGCCTCCAAGTGTGCCAACTAGCACCGTCTGCATACCCAATGAAAACCTCAGAATCACTTGACATCTGCCATGTTGACGAAAGATAACATCAATGACACGTCCATAATACTTAAAAGAAACTAAAAAGTAATAGTACAAAGACTATACATATGTTACAAAAAGTTACCCATAGTGACCTGCCTATGAGTAATACTTCTTGAGGTAGAGCCCATTTCTAGGCTCCGCCAAAGCATTCCCTTCAAAATCAACCAGACCATAAGAGCCCTTTTTTAATACCTATTTTATGATGATGGGTCCGAACCACATGGGTTTGAATTTTCTTGCCCTCGGGGGGTCCTTATATTGGTCATAGACCAGGACAAGGTCGCCTTCAGAGAAAATATGAGGATGAATGGACCTATCATACTGACACTTGACCTTATGTTTGTGAGCCTCGTTGGCCAGGGCCGCATCACGATGCTACTCATTGACCTACTCAAGGTGTACTAACCATTCTTCAAGTGGAGAAGTGTCTGGCAATAATTGTACTGCCAATTTTAGAGATGGGATCTGACATTCGATGGGAAAGACTGCCTCCAACCCATAAATGAGTTGAAAAGGTGAGAAACTAGTTGCAGTCTTAATAGATGTTCGGTAAGCCCATAATGCCGAGTATAACATCAAATGCCAATTTGACTTGGCTGAGTTGATAGTTCGTTGTAGAATTGTCTTGAGAGTTTTGTTTGCAACTTCCACCTGCCCATTGGCTTGGGGGTAGTAGGGTGATGAATGCTCTTGCCGTAACCCAAGATTTGATGTTAATTTAGTCATCATTTGGTTTTGAAAGTGAATTCCATGGTTAGTAACAATCTCTCTTGGGACGTCGAACCTTGCTATGATCTGGTTGAATAAAAAGAGAGTTACAGTATCTCCATCATATTTAAACGTTGGCATAGCTTCGACCCACTTAGTGAAGTAGTCTACAACGACGATGATATAGTGGTGCCCCCTTGATGACGAGGGGTTGCAAGTAGTGTAATCAATCCCCCACTTGGTGAAGGGACCAACTATGATGACAAGAAACATAGGAGTGGGATGTGCCCTCATCTTCCGAGAAGCGACTTGGCATGGATGGCACTTCTTGACCGATTCTACACAATCTTTGATAAGCATTGGTCAGAAGTAACCTATTCGTAGAATCTTTTGGGTTGTTTCCAACCCAGAAAAATGACCGCCACAAGATCTGGTATGGAAATCGTTGAGCACGATGACTGCCTCCTCATGTGTGAGACATCGACGTAAGATGCAGTCTACACCTCTCCGATACAATGTATCATTGAGTATGAGATAATTCTTTGCCTGATGGCATATACGTCGATGCTCATCAAGAGAAGCAGAAGTGGGGCACTTCAAAGTTTGGAGATAGATAAGTATATCTTCGTACCAGGGATCTGAAGATGTGATAAAAAACATGTCTCCACGAATAGGCGATTCTTCAGGCACAATGTCACCTGACTCAACCGGAAGTTCCGAAATAAGCTCTGCGAAGACCAATGACTTTTTGGACTTTACTGAAATGAAGTCTAAGTCAAATTCCTAGAGCATGACTATCCATCTACTGATTTTTCTTCCTATGACCCATCACATCAACATGTACTGGAATGGATTCATGAAAGCAATGATGGTGGTCTTGCGAAACATAACATAATGATGGAACCATTGAGCAGCATGAACTACTGCCAATGCAAGTTTTTCGATATGAGAATAATTAAGTTTCAGTCCTATGAGGCCTCGGCTCAGGTAATAGATCATGTATTCTGAGAACAAATAATCTTATTGAATTAAAACCATGCCAATAGTTGACTCTACGACAACCAGATATAATAAGAAATCTTTGTTATAGTTAGGTGGTCGTAGCAGAGGCGCAGTTGTGCGGGCGTGTTTTAATGCGTCGAAAGAGAGTTGAGCGGCTTCGTCCCAGTAAAAAGGAATGTCTTTCTTCAGTAGGCACATAAATCCCTTGGTAATTTCGGCATTGTTGGCAATGAAGCGTCGTAAAAAGTTCGCCTTGCCTTGTAAACTCTGAAGTTGAAGAACTATGTGTTGGGGGGGCAACTGGATTATTGCCTCCACCTTGAGAGGATAGACCATGATCCCTATTGTTTATACGATGAAACCTAACAAACGTCTTGACGTTATGCAAAAGTTGTACTTGTTTGGATTCAAGCAAATCCTAAAATAGCGACAGCATTTGAAGATTAGTCTAAGGTGTGTGGGATGATTTGTTCTCTTGTGAGATCGTGATGCTAAATCATCTAGATAGGCCTCGACTATATGCTTGAGATTGTGAAAAGAAAAAGACATGGCCCACTGGAATGTGGCACCAACATTTTTTAGGCCAAAAGGCATTTTACGATATGTGAATGTACCCCATGGACAAATGAATGCCATTTTGTGTTGGTCTTCGGGTTTGATTTGGATTTGATTGTATCTCGAAAAATTGTCCATGAAAGAAAAGGCTTCGCAATCAACACATTCATCAATGATCTGGTCGATGAATGGTGTTGGAAAATTATCTTTGGGACATGCCTTGTTCAAATCACGGAAATCGGTACATACACGAATCGTGCCTTGTTTTTTATTGATTGGCACAGGATTTGACATCCATTGAGTCAAATGGATAGGGTAGATAAAACCTGCCTTTAGCAATTTCTCAACCTCAATCTTGATGGTTGCTGCTTTCTTGGGATTAACTGGATGAAGCTTCTGTCAAATAGGCTTGGCATTAGGATACATTGTGATTTCATGTTCAACTATTTTTGGATCGATACCTGGAATTTCCTCATAAGACCAGGCAAAAACGTCGCGAAATTCTTTGAAAAGATTTGTGTAGATTTGAATCTCTTTGAGGGAGCAATCCGCTCCGACGAAGACGTTCTCCACGATGCCAGGGTTTCGAGAGATGTTGATTGGTATAGTTTCAGTGATAGTTTCCATATTTCCCTCAGCATAAATTTCATGTGTAGCTAAGAGATTAATAGGATATGACTGATCTCCCTTCATGGTCATGGTGAATTCTCCTGCTTCGATTCAGCTTAACTATGGGAGGAAATATGATCTATGATGAAGATCTTCCCAAGGTTTGTCCAGACTAGTCATTGCTTCGATTACTGCTTCATTAGAAGGCAAGACTAAGTCTAACAAATCGACGTTAGTGAGAGAACCCTGAGCCCAAATAGGCTCTAGAAGTGGATCTAACTCTTGTGCAGGAGTCAGATCAATGTTAGCTGAAGCTTGCTGAACTAAAGAGTATGCTACTTCAATGGCAGACAAGGGCATGGACATGCCTAGGTTCCCTGTCTCATCCATCGTGGCTGATGGGGAAGGAAGAATCCATGGATCCTCGAAGTAAGTTGTGCGGAACGACGAAACTTGAAAAATCTCAACCTTATGGTGATTAGATATAAAGTTGATATCACCATGAGGAGGTGGGTAATCAAAAGTACCCATCAAAGATGGGCACAAACCAACTCCTACGTTGACGACACCTGGTTGAGGATTATCGATCAACGGGACTGTGGATGCCCCCAAAGCTGGGTCAGGTCTGGAGAAAGACAATTGATTGATGGTCACTATCTAGCCCTCGTGTGGAAACAACAAGACCTGGAAAACTATAGCAACCACAACTTGCATAACATAAGTCGAACTCCATCCTAACAAGAGGTTATAGTTGAGGGGAGCATCGACTACCTCTACTTCGACACACACGGTCTTCTCTCCTAACTGCATGGGGAAAGAAGGAATGATGCCATGTGGTCAGAATGAACAACCGTCGAAAGCAGTGAGGAGAGTAGGTGATGGAGAAAAATTGGGCTGGCTAATGGCCTTCCAACATGCCAACGACATAATGCATGTCGAGTCACCCTCATCGACCACCGTGCGAAAGATATTATGAGTAAAATTTTTTGTGGGGTAAGCCACTACTATCTGAAATGCTACGTGGTAAGGAAAACAAGGTTTTAAGTCAGTTGTATCTAAAATGATGGTACCTGGATTACAAGTCTCAGTAGATCCCAAAGAGGTTAACAAGGCTTTTCTCTGAGAAAGGTAACTTTGGAGGATCTCCAAAGCAGACATCGCACAAGGGGTTTGTGATAAATCCTCCACCACAGAGTAGTTCTGGGCGGCCCTTGCATTTGGGTTATGAGAAGACTTTTTAAATGCACCTTTTGGAATGTGTGTCATTGTTTCTTCCAACGTCTTCTCAATCTGTAGAGGAAGAGATGGGAGGTCAGGTTCATTACCCTTCTCATAAGTGCTTGGTTTACTATAATCGTGCACTTTAGTTGATAAGAAAGCATCACCCCTAACCATATATACGTTCACAAATGAGGGGTTGTTCGGAGGTGGGAAATTTTCTTGGCTACCCCCTTCTATACTTGCAGAGGCTTGAGTTAGATTTTTCCCATGATGAAATGGGTTCGTCAACACCGCCTGTTGTTGTTGTGTGACAAATTTTTGGGCCTCTGCAAGCCGAGGACATAGATGGGTCAGGTGGTATTCCACACACAAGTTGCATGGATACCTCACCTTCCATTTTTTAGTGTTGTCCCCACCAGCATTATCCTTGGGTTTTTTATCCCCCTTACCCTTCTTTCATTGTTTTTTCTTCCCTTCAGGCTGCTGGGTGGCCTTTGGGTTAGTCGACTACACTATGTGTACTTCCGACATTTGGGTAGGGGGAGCAACCAAAGCAGTAGTTTGGCTAGCCGCTGTGTGTTGTATGGATAACTGCTGCAACTGCTTTGTCAATTGCTCAGCGGGCTTAGTTTTTGCTGAATCGACGATACCTTTGGCATGCAGTCCATCTCTCTGTCTAGTTTTATCCAGTATTGAACATGGCACATCTGGCAAGATGTTGTATAATAAACCAGAATGAGAATAGATGAGATCAAACTGTTGATCCCTCATGATGGTGTCTTCTTCAGATAAAACTCTGGATGTCGCGACGTCTTTGGATAACTATGGGAACAAAGACTTAAGGAACCACTCAAGCAGGAATGTTGGTGAGACTGGTACTTTGATTAAACTCTTCCAGCGTCTCCATTCTCAGATGTGATCAGAGATATGGTCTATTGTTGTCTGTTTGAAATTAGCGAGCAACTCTGTGCCAGCATCGTATCTCACAGGTAACTGGAAATGGTTAAGGAAATCCATCGCCAATTCGCCAAAAGAAGATTATCTTGAGCGATCGAGCTCAATGTATCATTTCACAACACTCCTAATAAGAGTACGTTGAAACAATCACAACTGTACAGAGTCATCTTTCAATGAGTTAGATGAGCACCAAAGATGGAAGGTAGTCACATGATCGTCTGGATATTCATTAGGCTTGGATTGGAACTTTGGAATGTCCGAAGGCAACTTCATCAACATAGGAGGCCAATGCGGATCATGACAAATGGGGTCATTCAACAACCTCGTCAAATCTGGCAAGTGTAAAGTTGCCAGGAAAGGTAGTTTGGGTTGCTACTGATAACCTAGGAAAAAGGGTCCTAGAGTTTGACTGACACCAGGTTGCCAGAAAAAGTTTGGCTGCTAGCCCAGATTCTGGTAAAAACCATGGCCTTGGCCAGCGTAAGCATTTTTCATATGTGGAAACATCATCGACTAATTTCCCAAATAGGACATAGATTGTTAGGCATGCATTGTGTTCGAAGGACTTTGGAAAGGATTACCCCATGTCGGTCCTGTAGGGATAGGCATAGTAGTTTGTTTGGGGTTCCATTGATTGTGGAAAGAATTACCCTAGATCGACATTCTGGAGGAGGGAACAGATCCTTGCCCTGAATTCCAAGGTCCTGCTAATTTTTCCCCCTGTGTAGGAATAGTACCTTGCCCAATAGTAGATTGTCCAAAAACAAGGTTTCCCCCAGTCGGGAAAGCAACTGACGAGAAGGTTTTGTTACCAAATGTTCCATTCTAAGAAAATGGTGTCGAACCTACCAACATACTATGCGAAGGTGGTCCTTGAATCCCCGCTCCAAATAAAATATTATGTGTATGTTGCCCGACGGATTGCTGATGCGAACCACCGAGTGAAGGGGACGAAGGAGGGATATGACCTCTTGCATAAGGAAAAGCATTAAAAGGGACAAGAGTGACCCCCATGTGACTTTGCAGAGGAGCGCTAGAGCTCCCTACCCCCAGACCCAAAGTTTGTAAAGTGGAGTAGGACAATATAGGACTTGTACCCAAACTAGGCATACCGTATGAGAATGGAGGGCCTATCACACTAGGTGTGAAAGGGGTTGTGGTCGCCGCCAAAGACAGGTTCGGACCACTGTGTGAAGTAATTTCAATCGAGACCATGGTGTCTTGGATCGACAATGATAGGTTAGGAGATGGCAGCTCTCCTGTGGTGACAACCATGGTGGGAACTGAAGAATTCCCAGAATAAGTAACAACATTTGTTTCCATTGCTGTGTGCGACACTGTTTGGCGCTCGTAAAATTGAATTGGTACAATGAAAGGTGTCGAGAGATCATTGGTTGGGGTTTCAACCGAGCCAAGAGTGGTTGCTTCAAGGTCCAAAATGGTCGATTCTTCTAGGGGTTTTTCAGGCACAATGGTTTGTAACCTGGTTGCTTCAAAAGACCCTTGTTGGTCTAGCTTTCACTTTAATGGTGGCGGGGGTGGCTCCAGTGTAACCGGCGGCAGGCCAAGAAGCCTTCATGACTGGCAGAGATCGGGATCCTTCACTGTGTGAGAAGACCCAAGACACTCTAAGGTATTCTAAATTCTTCAAAAGTAACACACACTAAGAAAAAAGTCCCTAGAAGATAAGACAAGCAAACACTAAATTAATTGGAAGAACAGTTACAACAACCAACACTAGAGAAACTTACTGGTGCAAGTGAAACTCGAACATGGAATCACCCTTTGGGTATACTCTACAAAGTGTTGCCTGATGTCTATCCTAGGTATCGCGGTATACCCCCGCAGTCACCTTTGTATGCCCTTAACAAGGATTGGCAACTAGGTTTCCAGCACGCGAACAGTCACCAGGAAGGTACAGTCAAAATTTGGGTAGACCACAATGAGCAAGGTATCAAGCCCGAAACTTGTCAAGGGTATAGAGAGAAAATGGTCTGGAAGACAAATGAGCACCTTGAACAGATTCAAGACCCATGAAGCCATGTGACAAATGCAAACGACAGAATCCCAAAACAAGCCCTCTATATGTGTTCTCCACTATGATTGGTCCGTCTTTGGAGAGATTATCTCCAATACCTTTCCACACGCGACCTCATGTTTATCCCCTGTGTTAGAGGGGGTTCCTAGATAACTTCCACGAAACTGGACTTAAACACTCCCTATCTCAGACTCCAATGTTTGATTTTAAATGGCCTTAAAGAGTTTCCTCTCCAACCTAATCCAAGGCCCTAGTCCTGAACTAGTTTGTGAACCCTACAAACATAAAAGTCTAGTAGATTTTAAATTTAGCGTTACTTTTATGGATTTGTCTTATGTCAAGGGGTATGAGAGTGAAACTGATGGTGTGTAAAAGGTGAAAGAAAAAAATGAATAAAAAAGCTAGAAACAAAACTTTCACTGAATGCAAAATTTCAACAACTTTTCAAAAGAAAGATTTTTTAACTTTTCTAAGATTTTGGACAGCAAACTCAAAGGAATTTCACTCGACTACGAGCTACTTATGATCTAATTGAACTGCAAAAACTTATGAAATAAAATACTTTTCCCTATCTGATGATGCAGAAACACACTCTTCAACCAAAGAAGAAAATGAAAAGAGATTTTTTTTTATTTATTTAAGTGCTAGTAAAGCAAGAAAGGGAAAATACCGACAAGAAAAAAACCAAGAAAAACAATTATGGCTTAAAGCCCAGATCACAAAGAATCAGATTAAAAAATCACACAATATCAATTGTAAAAACAATGACTCTCACACTTGTCTAAAAACTGTAAATTTTTATTTTTATTTTTCTGACAACATTTTAAATGAGAAAAAGCAAGCTAAGGGTAAAAATAATCCTAAGCTACTGATTGTTCAAACAGAGATTCAAACACCTAAGGGGAATACTTCTTATCAAAGGAGAGGATGACTGCCTCACCCTTAACAAAAGGTAGCCTGTACAAGCACACGACTATTACTCAAACAACACGCATGCGAATAGGCGCTGAACAGAGACAAAGGGCGTGTACACACGGGCTGACCTTGTACATGCCGCATGTATATCTAAACTCTAAGATAAAATGAAAACAGACAGACCAAACCAAGAAGAGACCACTGATATTGATAACTAGGATCCCTTGAAGGCTTGTATACTCTTTCTAATAGAAAAACAAATAATGTAGGGAAAAAATAATAAGGCAGAAACAATCTGAGATAGGACCGTTAGCAAACAAGACTCAGACAGAATTCCAGAAAACCCCCTGAGAATATGTGATTCTGACAGGGAAGAGGAGAATTGCCTTTGAGGTTCTCTGAACTCCTACACGCTATTGCTACCTCTACAGCTAGTGTTCACAAGAGGGCTGTAAGAGGATAGGGTGCGGGTACACGCGTGCAGGCCTTGTGCAGGCCGCGTGTACCTCTGTGGGTCCCAAAAAACACAGTCAAGAAAAAGTCAGGGAAAGATGGTATGGAAAAATAGACTCCCTGCTAGCTCAGACTTTACAGAAACAAAAAGAAAAGATAGGCAATAAAAAAATAGTCTTTAAACTACCCAAAAACTATAAAATTCTAGGAACCCTGAAGAGTTAATTCCCTAGTATGGTCGCCAATTCTGTTGTTGGGGAAAAACACCCTACGAACTAGCAAATAGAGTTCAGACTTTGCATGCAGATATGAATGAATAGAAATTACTTTCTACCTTCATCCCTATATTTAAATCCCCTTTTCTTACTAAATTCATGGAAAGATCAACCTACCTCGTTACCGACGTTTGATGTCGATCCTCCATTGTGCTTGATTACTTGTTTGCAGTACTGCTTCCAAAGCTGACCTGCATTCAAGATGAGCAACAACTATGCATGCATAATACTTATATACTCACGGGTTAGAAATCAAACATAAACTAATCAAACCATAAAAAGTTCATGAATTGGGACGGGAAAAGCATTCTCTTTATTACTTAAAATGAGTCAACTTACAAAAGTTGAGACCGACCACCGCTCCTTGAACCTGATCCTGGGCTCCTCTACTTTTTTCCTTCAACTACTTTGCTTTAAATCTCCTTTGGCATTAGGAAAGGCTAAAGGGTTGGGACAATGGAATACGTAAATGGGCAGAGTTTCTTTGCTATATTCTTCCCCTTTCCAAATGGTACCCCTACCCCTTCTTTTATAGGCTAGAAGGAGCTAGGTATTTGGACAAACCCTTGGCCATGCATGTCCGGGAGTTTCAGTTAACTCACCCATATCTTTTTGTTCCATCAACAACTTTCATTTTTTCATTCTTTTGTCGGTCCACGTGGGTTGTTTTGGGTCAGCCAGCATGTACACGCATGCAGTAATAGGTTAGGGCGCATGGGCCTTTACACAAGAGAATTTTCAAAGTGTTGTTCAACAATGTTTTTGGCAAAGAAAGGATATGAGTTGGTCTGATGCCAGGTAAGCATGTGTGGTGCAATTTAGGGTTATAATAGATGCCCCCTAATGTGTGAGGTCAGAAGAGCATCTGATGGCCGAAATACATTAGCAATCTTTACTAATGTGTCAAATGATTGAGCCCAAGGATCAGGAACTGGGAGGTGCTATCTGCAAAATAACAAATGTCTCACTGAGGGAGGCATACCCATGCTCAGAATAAAAATAGAACCATGGCTACCAATAAAATACACTATAGATCCATGTCAAATAACTATAAAGAGTAGCCGCAAACAATACACAGCAGAGCTACATCTCAAAATCTGAAAGATATACATATAGAGTATCCATCTTCCAGAAGATAATTCGGCCTGATGGCTGGAGATGAGATCTTTAGAGCTTGAGAAACAACTTCAAAATCTTCGAAAACTCGGGTAGGAGTGTAATATGAGTGTACGAATGCACTACCCAGAGGTTTTTGACGGCTCGTTGGTCATGGAATTGATAATATTGATGATCAGACTGAAGGCTTCAGTGATTTCGAACAAGGACTTGATTGGATGTTCAGGATAGCTGGATATGTGGACAAAAGACACATTGCAGAGGGGCCGACTCAGGCTTAGTGACAAACTTCCCTTGGAAAATAGCAGGACAAGTGATGAGACTCAGGAAGCATGAATGTTAATCATAAGTCTACGAAGCAGGAGGCAATGCAAACTCTTCATATGTTTGGAAGAATAACCAAATGGTGGAGGACACAACTCTATATAGCGAGAAAAGATTCCTAAGGTTGTACTACATCCCATAGTCTGATGACAAAATGGATATATGTTCTTTATCCAAGGGCGACTCATTATGCTGCCAATAAAGAAAATACTTTTCCCTTCCTCTTTTTGGGGTATATTTGATTTTTTTTGTTCTTTTCAATAATTGTGGAAAAAGAATAAAGGAATATTACATTACAATGGAGGAACGAGTATTGAAAACATACAAGCTCAAGGCACAAGGACAAGACTGATGTTCTAGTAAAATGATACTCGAGAAAAATGCTCTGGAGGCCAAAGGTGTTAAGATGCAAAAGCAAACTATCACAAAGCTGGTGGATAAGGTATGCAAATGCGGTTGATAAAACACACAATGGTAACGTCCTTCGATGTAAGTTTAATGAGCCTAGAGAAGGTAAGCTTGGTGGTTTTTCATATTTAGAGAGTTTGAAAAAACATAAAAGGAGACTCCAATGGGGTACCTTTTTTGAAGATAGTCTAGTCAGTTCGAAAAAGGGGTAAAATAGCACCGATTATACGTTGATTCAAAACCATTTTAACGAGTGTGACAAGGACAAGATCACTCAGCCATTTTTTGACTTTTAAGGAGTTTGAAAAAAGCTTAACTATGGACTTCGTCAGGAATATTCTTCTAGACCAATTTAACGAGTGTGAAAGAATAAGGTCACTCGATGATCTTTTCAATTTTAGTGAGTCTGAAAAGAGCTTAACTATGGACTCCGTGGGGGTTTCTTTTTCATAAGTTTAGTCCCTCAGGCCCCAAAAAGGGGTAAAATTGTACCTGAGAGTACTCTTCTAAAGAACGAAATTTCTATAGAGTATACCTTTGTTTGTACAGTTGACCGTCCAGACCGAAAAAGGGGTAAAATACCACTGGACAATCATGACATGAAAGGCCACAAGATCACTCGACAATCTTTTCATGTTTAGAGGGTCTGATAAGGGCTTAAAAGGAGACCCGTTATTTTTTGGGAGTCCTGAGAGTGAGACAAAGAGAGAAGAAGAATCATGCAAATGAGGCTCAAACTCATATTCAGGAAAGACTATAAGGACTCCTGAGCCTACAGTGTTTTAGAGACAGCATGGACACCATAATGCAACCAGGACCTACCTAGGGCATCCATGTTCGGGTAAGCTCTACCGCCAAGTTGTGACACTTCTAAAGCAGATATGATGGTTCTGTGTCACAACCTGATGGGATCGATCCTATAGTAGAGGAAAAATACAATGAGATGCAAAAGTCGGGGTAGTAACCTAACCTATATGCTCAAGTTGATTCTTGGAAAAAAATTCATGGATCGTCAAAATTTTCTCAAAACTCAAAAAAAGTGTCCCAATACCCGATCAAATCCCTTCCATATAACTCCTGAATCACTCTAAATGGTTTTTGGTATAAAGAAACTGATAAGGGAGTCCAAAAAAAGTGACAAAAAGAGGCCAAAATGTCTGTAAATAGAAGCTGGCAGCTCATTATCACTATTGTTGATTTGGAAATTGA
>CBVK0100683201.1:0-29255 GCA_900067695.1 Picea abies
ATACGAGATCGGTCTCGGCATTCCTGCTGAACCGCTCTTCCGATCTCACCCTACTGTTGAATCAAGGGATTTAATACTCGTCAACATAGTGGAAATATAACTTTTTACGTCAATTTATAGTAAACTATGCCAATATTACTAAGGGTGTCATGCGTATTTTGAAGAAGGATGCCCCTTTTATCTAGGATGAGTGAGCCTAGGAGTCCTTTGATGATTTGAAGAAATCCATGGTATCGATGCCTTTGATGAAGTATCCTAACTAGAGTAGGGATTACTTAATTTATGTCGCCACATCCGAGGAGACAATTGGTATGGTTTTGGTTCAAGACGATGATGAGCTCCGCGAGCACGTCATCTTCTATTTTAGTTGAAAATTAGTCAGTCCTAAGCTCAATTATTCTCACGTTGAAAAGCTATCTTTGGATGTCATTCATGCAATCCAATGTTTACACCATTATATATTTCTTTGCAAGACTATTGTGGTTGTTGATGTCAATCCATTTCAATACATCCTTACCAGGCGTATCATAGGGGGAAAATACAATGAATGGATTGTCATTTTACAAAAAATTGATCTTGATTTCGCTTTTGCAAAATCCAAGAAATCACTAGTCTTTGTGGAGTTAATATCCAACTTCCCATGATTGGATGAGGATTTTATCCATGTTGATTCATTTTTGGACAAACAAATTTTCTTTGTCACATCGTCCGACCCCTAGTATGGAGACATTGTTCTCTATCTTCAAAATTTTAAGTTTCCTTAGAATCTCTCGTGAGATGACCGATGGCATGTATGATACCAATCTAAGAAATACACTATCATCGGCAACACTTTGTATCATTGAGAAATAGACAATATCCCACATCGTTGTTTAACTCAAGAAGAAGCTGAGTCAGTTCTAAACAATTTGCGAGCTAGTTATTTTTGGCCATCTATATTTAGAGATTGTGTTGAAGTGGCTAAGAAGTGTCACCCCTTCCAGGTGTTCACTCATAAAAGGCCCTTGCATCCAACCCATCATCACCTAGTCATTACCGTCGGTCCCTTCACCAAGTGGGGGGTAGACTTGGTGTATTGTCACCCAACTTCAGATGGGGGGAATCAACACATTATCATGGCCTTTGACTACTTTACTAAGTGGGTCGAGGTCATGTCTATAGTTAAGTTTGATGGGAAGGCTGTCACCTTCTTTGTATTCAATCAAATCATCGCTATATTCGGTATCCTAAGTGAGATTATCACTGATCATGGTAGTCACTTTTAGAAAACAATGATGGAAGAGATAGCATCCAAGCTAGGGTTTAAGCATGATCATTCTTATGCTTAATAACCCCAGGAAAATAGATAGGTAGAGACCGTAAACAAGTCTCTCAAGACCATTTTGTAGAAAATTGTCAACCAAAGTAAATTTGACTGGAATATTATACTATATCCCACACTCTGGGCATACCGAACCTCAGTCAAGACTGCCACCGAATTTTCTCCTTTCCATTTAGTACATGATGTGGAGTCGATATTACTAATTGAATGCGAAATCCCTTCTCTTAAGTTGGCAGTCACACTATTTCCTGACACTTCTGATGTTGAGTGATGCCTTGTACGCCTAGGGAGTCTTGACCAACATCGTTGAGACACCTATACGACTATCGAGGTGAACAAAAGACATGTCAAGATCTAGTATGATAATTATGTTTGTCCTTGATTGTACGTTGAGGGTGAACTTGTCCTTTTATATGATCAAACCAAAGAACCATTGGGGGAAGGCAAGTTCAAACCCATGTGGCATGGTCCCTATATCGTGCAATGTGTCCTAGAAAAAGGAGCCTATGAGCTAGAATATTATGAAGGGAATATCTTTGCCAAGCCCAAGAATGGGCTCTACTTGAAAATATATTACTCTTGAGCCCCAATATTGGGCGTAAATCTTTGTATACTAATGTAATTTAGTGTATATATCTTTTCCCTTTACTTTTTTTCTTCAACTTGCTTATCAAGTTTTCCCTTGGTTGGCAGATGTCAACAGAGTCTTTGGTCTACTTAGGATTCACAGACAGAGCCAGTCTTCATACATGGAAATTGGCTTCCATCGCTTGGGTGGTTTACTCATCAAGTGGTCTGCTGGTGTCTTCAAGTGGCATATGCCTAGGGCCATCCACAAATAATGTGGATGAACATAGCATCGTTATAGAACTTTTGTGCGATGCTATTTCATATGGTATTCACTCTTTAGAGGTTCTCCTAGATTCCCAGTTAGTAGTATGTCAATTGAAGGATAGTTACCATGTGCACAATCCTAATTTACTCCGACGATTCCTATGGGTACATCTTTTAGAATGACAGATTGATTTTATTACTTATCATCACATAACTAGGAGTTCAAATTATGTATCAGATGCTTATGCTAATTTCATTTTAGATTGGCATTTGTCACATAACTAAAGAAAACAAAACCATCTCATCAATGTGCACATTGTAATATAAGTAAAGCCGAAGATCCCTGTTTTATATATATTTCAAAAAATATGGTGTTTATAGTACAAAATTGGGGCCAACACCCTCAATACACATATACATTCGATAGTACAAAATCCACGACATCTACACCTGTGGCGCTGGATGTGTGTCATGATAAAAAATTATGACGTTTGCGAGACACTAAAAAAGTCACACCCAATCTCTGGGCACACCAACCACTTTCCGTTGCATGGCCTCCGAAAGATCCTCTACCTGAACCATCAAAATCCTATGTCTCAAACGAGACAGGTTGCCCTCCACATTTTGAAGGATTCTCTTTGCTTCTCCTCCCACTCCCTCATCTCCCCGGTGCCTCCGATGATTTTGTGGAAGCTCGTCTATTCATCACAGACCTATGTCTGTGTCACACAAGTGTCTATTTAGTACTTAAGAATCATCCAAAAGTATTTGTGTTTTACTATACAAAAATACAAAAAAGTGAAATATTTAAAAACATTGACATACCTATGTCCCCGTAGGTGGTCCCTGGTGGTTGTGGCATGCCAGGGTCCCCTCTGAAGTCGATCCCTACATAGGGGTATTCATCCAGAGAAATGACATGTCACCTCCACCAGTAAAATAAATCATTGTTGTAGGGTGTGGGCACCCTACCTCCTGTTATCACATGAAGTTGTGTTGGGTCTTTGATCCTTTAGGTTTTATGTTTTATCCTTTAGTCTTTATCTTTGTTTTATTTTTCTATTTGTGATTTGCTTAGGTTAGTATAAAAATACAAAGACTTGGGTTTTGGCTAACTTTTTGGCCCAAACATATGATTTTAGCCTAGGTTCTTTTTTTGGTTCATTTCTTTGACTCACCTTTTGACTTGACACCAAGCATAATCGACCCCATGATCCTAATGACCTGACATATCACTTCATCCACTCATTCTCTTTATCCTTTCCATGTTGTCCCTATGTCCATTAAGGGGGTCAAATCAAATTTTGAAAAGGGCACTTCCAACTCACTAGGAGTTTCTATAGTGCACCTTTGTCCTATGCTCCTTTACCATAATTTTCCATAATCAATTGTTGTCATATCTCCCATTTTTTTCAACACCCTTGTTTTTTAAAAAGAAGATTTGAGATTTGGTTATTTATGAGCCTGCTAACTGTTTATCAATTTGAATTTTTCTCCCAAGCTCGGCATTGCTGAAATCACTAGTTCAGACAAGCTGCATATTGCACTACACGATCGACTGTTAGAGATGAATTGGAGGTTGAGGTGGATGTAGCAGCTCCATAACCTGTTGCATATCTTCCATCATCATCCATGACGTCCAGGTATTCTGTGAGTCCTTTCCTCTGCATGGAAAAGTCTTAAGATACCCCTGCCTCATCTTTTGGTAGCGCCTGATGCTATAGACTACATCCTCTCTCATCCATTTTCATCTGTATCTCTTCTCCCATAGATGTCATAGCCATTGCCAACTTAATTTCACCTATACTAGTGGTCAAGACATTTTTATTCTGAATATTGAATTCCAATTCATTCACTTGGCTCTTGTTCCCACACTATGCTACATAAAGTCCCTGCCTAAACTACACTTCAGATCTCCTGTCTTAGTGATTCCTTTTATTTGGAGTTTTTAGTGCCATATTTTGTATTCACAAATATCTATGCATTAGCCTCTTTTATTCACTGTGCCATCCTTTGCTTTATCTCAAAATATGTTGGCAGTGAGGAGAATAGTAATCCATACCCATTAAAATCTTTGATGACCATTGTATGGTGGCATAAAATTGAGCAATACATCCCTGCATACATTTCCTTAGAGTTTCTTTCTCTCAATTTTAAAATAAAATCCATCAAACCAGTCTATTGTTAATTCAAAGTGATTGGAGAAAAATCCTTAAGAGAGAGAAACCATTACCCACTGTCAATTCTCATTGATATTTACCTCTATTTAGTACCCCACATTACATCACAGCTTTTGATCCCTTGTTTAATCCATGGATACACATCAAAGGAAGAAGTCTCACAAGGGAGGGAGTATTGTCAGGAGTGAACCTTCTGAAATTCACCTATTTGATGTTGAGCCAATGGTCAGGGAGGTTTTCCAAAGGGTTGGCTTCCTCTCTTTTTGTGGAAAAATGCAGAGGGGACACCCTGAAGTAGAAAGGTAGTTTGCATTACACTTTGATGGCATTAAGACCAAGGCAAAAAACCTTGAGTTTGAGGTATCTGAGGCTTCTATTGCAGCAACCATTGGGATTCCTAATATAGGTGAGATGTGGTTCAAATCCATGATCAACAATGTTTCCTTATCCAAGGACTTCCTCAAACTAGACTATTAGAAAGAAATTTTTTCTAAGGGACTGCCTAGGAGCCACCTAGTTGAAGGCTTTAATAAAAGGTTGAAGATCATCTAGAGATATTTTACATGTGAGGGAAGGTTTAACATGTTATACCAGTATCATATAAGACTCTTTCTACATTTCACTAGTAAGGATGCAATGAATATCCCTTTTTTTCTTTTGAGGAGCATGTGAAAGATTTCTGATAGAGTCCAAGCCAAGTCCAAGGCTATGGACACTAGTGTCTTTCAGTCTGGTTTGATCAAGATGTTGGTGATGGAAGAGTTGAAGAAAAGGAATATTCCTTGGGAACAATTCATTGTCTCTACCCATATATAGCTAGATATAGCCTCTACCCCTCAATATAGGATGCATAGCCCTTTTCCATCTAGTAGTGTTTCTCCAGCAAGAACAAGCAGGAAGAGAAAAATAAAACCCACTACTCAAGAAAAATAAACCCCCAAGGAAATTGAAGAAGAAGAGAGGGACTTTCATCACTCTCCACGGAGATATTTTTCACCTGCTCGTGCACCTGAATTGGAAGAAGTCCCTTCATCCATAAAAACCACATCCAAGAGGGGAAGGAGGTTGCATTTCCCTTCACCTTCTCTAGCAGCTAATATTAGAATCAGGAAGACTTTTACTAGATCATCAACCCTCAAAGAAGATGTTGAAGAAGAAGTCTTACCTAAGGCTTCAGTTCCAAGGAAAGAACAATATAAGGGTAAAGGAATTGAGAAGCCTATTGAGGTGATAGACAAAGCCTCTATTCAGTAGAAATATAAAGGTAAATCCACTGAGAAACCTATTTAGGTGATCAACATCAACACTCCACCTAGTAATCCCACTTTCAAAAGATTGATCAAACAACGCGGGGAGGCTAGGAAAGAAGTTGCTCATTTGAGGGAAAAAAGTTTGACTGAGAGAAGAAACATGAAGGATCGCATGGGAATGTATAGTGAAACCCTTGATCTGGAAAGGTTTTCAGAAAGAAGATCCTTACCTCTCCATAGGAAACTTAAGACCCTCTACAAGAAAAATAGAAGCTTTCAGTCCCAAAACATAAATCTCAAAGAGGAATTGCAACATTTAAAGGATGAATTGGCCAATTGGAACTTAAATGTTTTGGTACAAGGTGCAATAGAAAGAGATGAACCTCCAGTCAAGAGGAGTATCCCTGCAAAGGGAAAATATGCTGCTATGATAGAGGGATGTTCTCCTTCAACAAGGAGGAGTGCCAGATTGATGAAGTAGTTGGGGGATGACAGATCCATTTTTGTGGGTGGTCTATTTTTGCAAGTGTGAAATGATCAAGGAAGTATTATTTTTCCACCTATATAGGCATCTACAGGCTCCTAGTCCATCAACTAATTTCTTTTGTTTTTGAAGGATTGGTTTCATCACATAGAAAAAACACAGAGATTTTGTAGTGCCATGGCACTATAGAATCATCTATACAATATGTTATGCAATTGTGCTACCTAAGGTGCTACGAAATATTCTATCCAAACTTAACATGTCTCTACCAATATGCAGAACTGTTTCAGGAGTTGTGCTACTGAATTTGTAGAACTGTTACACATGAGTGGCACTACCAAATATGTAGAGTTATTTCAAGAGGGGCACTATAGAAATTTCACAGTCATTACACAAGAGTGGAGCTATGAAAATTGCAGACTTTTTTTAGGAGTGGCGCTACGAAATATGAAGAGTTGTTTCACAAGAAGCGCTACGGAATCTGTAGAGTTGTTTTGCAAAGGGTGCTAAAAAATTGGCTACGAAATGCGCTAGAGAATGGCACTATGAACTGGCCCTTGCAGTCAAAGGTTCAAATTCATGACTCCTTCTTGATTGTTGATGATGTGGGGAGAAGAAAGGATCACATGTGGAAACTTGGAAGAAACATATGACCATTGGAGGACACTTGGTACTGAAAAAGAATGCACCTAAGCTAGAAGGCATGTCTTTTAATTCTTGTTGGAGTGGTTTCCAACATGGCTCCTAAATTGTAGCAGTTTATTAAGATCTATTAGCACAAGTGTTAGAATTGTAGTTGTTTTGGAGAATCCAAGGATAGGAGGGCCAAATCGTACCTCTAGCTGTTTCCTTTCCTCTTTTGATTATAAATACATCTTCCAAATGATTAGAGAGGTTTGAATGGTTGAGTAGGGCTCCCTGATTGTAATATTTTTTGACTAAGTAAGTTATTCTCTGGTTATGTATTGGACTTGAGACATTTTGATTAATAGAATTCAGTTTCTTTTTATATCTTCTTGTTGCCTCTAATATTGAAGTACTCATGATTGGATGATATAAATGAGATGTTGTGCTTGTGTTATGATGCATGTTTTATTACAATATTGCTATGATGTTCTTCATTGTTCTTAAAATTTAAGTTCAAGAATTTCTTGTGACTGATTTTTTCTTCCCTTGGCTGCTTGAAGACCTAATGTCAATAGAAGACATTTACACCTTCCTCACTAAGTATTCCTCCTATTCAATTTTACTCGAAATCACTGACTGAAGTTAATCAAGACCTCATTTTCTTATACATGCTAGCCCATATTTGTAAGTTAAAACATTCTTATTCTGAGTTTTGTCCATTTGACCTTTAATTACTCAATTAAATTTAAAAATATTTTGATGGTTATTGGGTTGATCCTCTTGCAATCTGAGGGTGATTCTTAGTGATAACATTCTTGGCGTTGTGGGGGAACAAATTGAATACATTTCCTTGGGATTGAACGACAAGGCAATACTAATTCTGAAGGTGCATTAGAGATCAGTACATTGAAGATTGCATCTTGCACCTGGTGACTCCAATGTTTTAGTTGTCAATCCCAAAGGTAGATAGACAAGGTATACTCCACATCTACCTCTGGAAACTCCTAAAGCTGACCCAGAGAATATTCTAAAAAAAGGAAAGGCTTCTCAAGAAGGATTTTTAGCTACTATACTAGGTACTTCTGGTCATTTGCATGATTCTACTTTTAAAACTCCAGTAGCCATATCTAACCCTCCTAATTTACCTTCTACTGAAGTTTCTAGAAGTTTAGATTTTCAAAGTTTCCCTTTTGAATATTCATCTTTTATCCCCCAAGTCAAGTAATAAAGTTATGAAACCCTTGTTTCTCCTAATATTGTAAAGTGGCTCAAGCTTGAGAGTCTTGAAGATTTTCCTACTTTGGGTTTTCCTACTCCTCCTATTAAAGTTACTGTGACTAAAAAAGAGGAAACCTATTTTCCCTTGGACCCTATACCATCTTCCCCCAAGACTCAAACTCTTCCTCTAAAAACTGAAACCTCTCCATCCAAGTTTCCTCTTTCCCCAAAAATCGAGACTATATTTGCAACTGTCAAAACTCCATCTCCCCCTTGTTCCCCTACAATTCACAACCCGATGGCATGTGCTAATATTCCTGAAAATAGGATGGATGCCATAGTGGTTGCTAGGTATTCCCCTCTTATTTTACCTCAACCTATGAATTCTCTCCCATTTGGAGACTACCTTAAGTACATGCCCAATTTTACTGGGGAGGAAGACACAACTACACAAGAACACCTTGCAGCTTTTTATAGTTATGCAGATAATCTTAACATTGAAAATGAAGATGCATCGATGAGAGTATTTGTACAGATTCTTGATGGTGAGGATAGAAAATGGTTTAGGGGTTTTACTCCTGGATCTATTGTTGGGATTGAATCATTGGATGATGCCTTCTTGAGGCATTGGGGGGATAAAAAGGATTTCCTTTATTATATTACAGAATTTGGATCACTTAAGAGGAAAGAAGGGGAATCTGTTTTTGACTTTTCTAAGAGATTCAATAAAATGTACAACAAGATTCCCTCTAAAATAAATCCTACAAAAACCTCTTCCAATATTACCTATGCCAGTGATTTTGACCCTGAATTATGCCTTCTGTTGAGAGAAAGAAGATCTACCTCTTTAGCTCATATGAAAGATGCATCCTTAGAAGTAGAATCCAATATATTGGAAGCTGACAAACTTAGGGGAAAGTCTGATAGAGATAGAAGGAAAGGTAGAGATGAAGCTTCAACCTCTGAATCCCATGTTGTCCACCCTTAGGTGATGAACTTACAAAATTGGTAAAATCACTTTCTGCTGAAATGGAGAAGTTGAAACTTGAAGGAAAAAATAACTATAGAAACACACAAAATGCTGACAATAGAGGTAATTTCAGAAGACCAAATAATTCCCCTTAGGTCCTCCAAAGAGATCCAATAAATAGGGATAGAGATGATCAAAAAGTTTAAACCCCTCTCCAAAAAAACCTTGTTGTTGATGAAGAAGGAGAGGATGAAGAAAATGATCCTGAAATCCATTGTCTTGGTGACACCTCTTCATCTCCTCATGTGACCCAATCTTCATATGAAGAGTCTCTCATGGATAGTCAATTAAATGAATTGAGTAAATGAGAGAAAACAAATGAAAATCCTAGTAGATACAACCTAAGGTCCAAAAATAAAGAGGGAAATACTGACACTTATGATCAACCCACTAAAAAAGAAAATTCTGGTGAGGTTGTGACAACTAGAAGAAAAGGAAAATATGTGAAAATCCATCAAACATTGGTTAAGAGCCCTTCCCTAGAATTTAAATAGATTCTAAAATCCCCATCCTCCTTTAGCTTTGAAAATGAAATCCAAAAGATCAAAATCCCTATACCTTTGTTGGGACATGAGCAAACCCAGGGTTCAATGCTTAACAACACGCCATCAAAAATCAGACTACCGAACCTTTCAGAAACACCTACGAAGCAAGAGAGGTCTCACCTAAGGTAGAAGTAGGGGGGGTTACAGGACATAGGTGTCTGTAACTAGGTTGGGACATAGATCTATGATAACAACACTTCGTAGAGTATTCTATTAACACTTAAAAGATGAGATGTTGTTGGCACAAGGGCAGACCCAGGGTTCAACTCCAAGAGTGCACCAACAAGCCCTAACTACTGGCCCTTTTGGTAACACCTGCAAAGAAAATGCAGTCTCACCCGAGGTAGCTATGAGGGGTTCATAGGACAGAGATGTCTACAACCAAAGGAAATGTCAAGTGGATCTCACTCAATAAGAACACAACGTTCATATATCACTTATCAACTTAGATCTATTCTGCACATCTACTTATAAGATATAAAACAGTAATGCAATCATAGTATATCAATGACAGAGATAAAATACGAGTCACACACAACACTAAATACACGTGGTTCACCCTCTCTCTAGGGCTACGTCCACAGAACTGTGCTTATGATTTATTAAGATAAAGCATACAGTTCTTGTTTGCGCTCTCAGCTAGCAAATCTTCTTTCTTCTTCTCTCTTTCTCTCCCCTTCCTGTGCACCCAGCTGAAGATCTTAATATACCATAAGGATCTCACACTCAACACTTCTCTCTCTCGATACATTACTCACTCACATCAGCAATGCAACTAGATTGACAACAATATCGTACCAACCCAATCCAGGTCCTTTATACCTTTATTTATACATTACAATAGCTCACCGATAGCCTTAGGCCGAAACCTAGGTGTCCAAAACCCTAGATACCAAAACCCTAGGTGTCTAAAACCATAGGTCAACCTGACCCACGTTTCCAGGGCTCCGCCAGCCTGTCTTTCCTTCCTTCTCGCGCAGTGCTCCAAAGCATCCAACAATGGATTTTATTTCTTGTTGATTTGTCCACAATCCTTCTTCCTTGCTTATTTTTCATTCCTGATCTCCTCATTCAATGACTTTCTTTTCCTTACTTCGCGTCGTCTTTCCTGATATTGTACTCACTTTGACCCAGTAACAATCACTGTCTTTTGCAAAGTTCACATTCTCCCTTTTCTTCCTTGATCTTCTCTTGATTCCATAAACAAGGGCCAACAGGCCCCCAACACTCACCTGTGACTCGTCCCAAGGAAATTAAGATCTGATCCCTCAGTTTTACTTTGACTGCAGACTACGCAGTGCAACCTCTACTTTATGTTTGATGCCTCCTCTTTTTCCTTTGTGCAGGCTATCTTTTCTGTGTCTGGTACCCATTTTCAACTACACCTGGTACTTGGACCCTTTTCTTCCAACTTTTACAGAGAGCTATGAGGACACTGGTTTTCATAATACAACTTTAGTTGACTCCCATTTACCAAACCTTCCTTTTATTCTCCATTCAATGTTTTAAGTTGCACAACTCCTCCCTCTGTAACATAAGCAATCTGATATGGCACTAGCCAATGTGTTCTAAACTTCCCAAGATGTTTTCTGAACTTGTTGCCATATACCAGTACTAGATCACCTTGTTTGAATGCCTTCTTCTTGATGTGCCTGTCATAATAGGCATTCACTCTTTCCTTTTGAACCTGTTGATGGAATCCTACAATGAATCTATCTTCCTCTATTTCAACCAGCTGGGAAAGCCTCTCTTGAATAGCACCAGGGTCGTCCATATCTATAAAGGCATCTATTCTTAGACTTGGTACCAAATATTCCATTGGAACAACAACTTCAAGACCATATACCAACTTGAAAGGGGTATGTATTGTTAGTTTTTTTCAAGTAGTTCTATAGGCCCATAACACTGCTGGTACTCTCAAATCCCAATCATCCCTATTCACATTTCAAATCTTTGTTAATGTTGTTTCCAAAATCTTGTTGAATGCTTCAACTGTCCCATTTTCTTGTGGATGGTATGACATGCTCTTCTAATGGTGGACTGCAAATTCTTTAGTCAGGGATTCAACTGTATTATTGATGAAATGTGTTCATTGATTGCTCATAAGGATCTTTGGGCATCCAAACTTGTTATGATGTCATCAAATATGAAGCGTGCAACAATAGTTGCACTACAGTCCTTGACTACTCTTGCTTCGGCCCATCTAGTCAAGTACTTTGTAGCTGTAATTATGTACCTTGCTCCTGTGCACTTTCCTGGTGGGTTTATAGGTCCAACAAAGTCAAAGGCCCATTTCTCAAATTTTTTTAGGGTCAGTTTTGATGCCAATGGAATTTCGTCTCTTCTGTGTGGTTTCCTAACTCTTTGGCATACATCATAGGCTATGGAATAGTCTTTAGCATCTCTGTGTAAGGTAGGCCACCAAAGGCCATCTCTCAAAACCTTTTGTGCAGTTTCTTTTCCTACATAATTTCCTCCTGTGATGCCTTCATGATCTTCTACAAGGATCAGTGGTCGTTCTACCTCCATAACACACCTTCTCAATATCTCATCAGGTCCCATCTTGTATAGATGTCTAGCTATAAGTGAGAAATCTGCAGCGCACACTACTAGTTGTTTCTTCTGAGGAATTGTGTACTTGCTAGGTGGCATTCCTGTTGATAGGAACTGGACTATCTCTGCAAAGTGGTCATCAATATTTCTAATGGCTAGTAGTTGTGCATCAAGTAGTGTATCCTCCAAACTGGTGGGCTCTTCGCCATGTTCCATCCTTGACAAGTGGTCAGGACCTTTTTTCATTCTCCCTAGCTTTACTAGGATCTCAAAATCATATTCTTGAAATAGCATAAGCCATCTGCATATCCTTCGCCCAAACACTGGCTTGTTGACTAGGCATTTTAGTGCAGAGTGATCAGTAAACATTTTAAAATGCCTACCCAAAAAGTAGTGGCGAAATTTTTGTAATGCGTACACCATGGCTAACCCTTCTCGCTCAGTGGTGGTGTAGTTTATCTCAGTAGTTGACAGATTCTTGCTAGAAAAATCTAATGGGTGGTCAATTTATCTTGTTTCCAGTTGTGCTAACACAACCCCTAAAGCAATGGAAGACACATCGACATACACATGAAACTCCTTGGTCCAATCTGGGAAAACTAGAATGGGCGCAGTAACCATTTTCTATTTTAGTGTGTCGAAGCTCTGTTGGCATTCTTCTGTCCAACTAAACTAACAATCCTTGTTCAAAAACTTCTCCATGGGTGTTGTAATTTGAGCATACCCCTTGATGAACTTTATGTACTAGCATGTGTTTCCTAATGTAGTGCGCAACTATTTGATTGATGTAGGAGGGGGTAGATCAACTATAATGGATATCTTGGATGGATCTACCAACAATCTTTTCTTGCATACAATATGTCCTAACAGGACTCCAAATGGTGAAAAGAAAATGCATTTCTTCAGGTTCAAAGAAATTTGGCATTGCTTGCATTTATCCAACATTAGCCTTAAACATTCAATATGATTCTTCAATAAACCAAAGACAGTCCAATCATCAAAATATGATTCCAAAAATTTATGCAGAAATTCCTTGAATGCTTCGACCACCACCCTGGAAAAGATGGTTGGGGGGTTCTTCAATCCAAATGGCATTACTGTGTATTGGTAGGATCCCCATTTTGTTGCAAATGTGGTCTTATGGTGATCTTCCTTGGCAATTCTAATCAGAGGGTATCCTGAAAATCCATATGTAAAAGAATATACTTCCTGGCCTCCCACATTATCTAACACTTCATCTGTGAATGGTGTAGGGAAGGGGTCATGTAAACAAGCATCATTCATCTTCCTGAGATCTACGCATATCCTGATTTCTCCTATCTTCTTGTCTTGTACCACCATAGGGCTAATCCACTCTGACTCTTCGACAAGTTCTATATTCCTTGCTTCGAGTATTGTGTCAAGCTCAATCTTCAATTTTTCCTTATATTTAGGGTTTAGTCAGTAAGGTCTCTATTTGACAGGTCTAGCATATGGCTTCAAAGGAATCCTCATCTCACCCATAGGCCATTTAATGCCCTTCATATCATTGAACTTGGTTGGAAACAAGTCCTGATATTCATGCAGTAACTTTGTAATTTTGTCAATGGTGGCAGCATCACAATAATCTCCAACATTTGCAAACTTTGGTGTCTTCTCTGTTCCAATATTGACTTTCTTAATCTTAATCGACTTTCCAATAAATGGTAGCTGAACTCTAGGTCCTTCCACATCTCTTTGGCCCTCTGTTTCTGTGATGTTCTCCTTCCTAGGATCATCATCTTCATTGTCATTGATGTTGTAGCAGCCCTGCAATTTCTGGAGAGGCGCAATCCATTCTTCCTCTTCTTGTCCATTTGTCCTCTTCTATTTCACAATCTGTAATGCTTAATCTACTGACGAGTATTGACTAAGAAGGTAGTTACGAAATTCTGAGTCATACCTTCCCAATATGTAGTGATGAGATGTAACTCTACTTGAAGGTACCAGTTAATAGGGGTGGTGTCCAGTGTATTAATGAATTTGTGCACCCACTGTTCTTGCAGAAGGTCACTCCATGCGTCTTCGCAGTTTCGCACATGGTCCTTCGGGCAGGTTCAACCTATGTATCGAACTTCGTAGCCTTCTACTTGTGTTGAGAACCTCACCGTCATTAGGGTATGACACTATATCCAATCTATAATGTTACTTTTGTGTGCCCCCCACCATCTTGTTGGTGTGGTTTTCAAGGCCTCATCCATTTCCAATAATCCATGTTGTATTGGTACACTCTCTTCAAATTACGACAAGAAGGTTTCTAAAGGATTCTGACCATCAAAGGTGGGTAAGTTACTTACTGTTGTGCCAATCCAGTGAACTTCTCTGGTTAATCTAGCACATCTTCTTGTAGATACTTCATACATCTTGTTCTGTCAATTCTCCAGTGCTTATTCTGAGTCTTTTGAACATGTGCTCTCACTTCGCCATCTTAGTTTCCCATCGACTGTAGGATTAATGTAATCCTATTGTCTGGTTGTTATCTTATATATATTTTCTAGTGCATATGTGTGGTATCCTTCTCTGATAGTTTTTGTGTATCACTGACCTTCATCTGGATCTAAAGGTGCAATGACCCTAAAGCCATCTCTTTCAAAATTCATACATCTCTTCTTTAAGTCAACAATAGTAGAGTTATTGAAGGCCCAATCAATTCCTAACAGCACAATGTAAGGGAATTTTTCATCAACTATTTCAATTATCTCAAAATTTGTGAATTTTCTTACTCCATCTATGTCCGCAAGGACATTCTCCAATCATCCAAATGGGCTGATAGCTTGTTGATTAGCCATCCAAATCCTGATAGGGGAATAGGTCAACTTCAGTTTTCCCATCAGTGCCTAGGTTTTCTTCATCATGACATTGACCTCCGACCCTAAGTTGAGGACTACATAACCTATCTCATATTATCCTATTTGAGCATTCAAATGTAATTCCTTATTTTTCCTTCTCTTCTTACCGATTTGGTGTACTTCCCTATTCAGTAAGGGGTCTATCTTTCCTAGATCATATTGTTTGATTAAATTTTGTAACTCTTGTACAATGCTTTCTTCCTGAATCAACTTGATACGAGTATATAAAAATTCCATGAGCTTTCTTACCTATTTTCCTTCTTTTGGTGAAGCAGAATGATCAAATGCCAGAGGCATTCCATATTCTCTCACTTCTGGTCTTGTCTTTGATGAAGAGCCTTGGTCTTCTCTGAATTATTTACTGGCTTCCTCAAATATTTGTCTTTCTCTCTTTGCATCAAAGGATTGTGTCTTCTGTGTAGCTTTCCTGATTCCTAAATCTTCTGTGGTCTTCCCTTGGGTCATTATGTCATCTGTTGTAACAACACCTCTTCTTGTTATAACAAAAAATCTAGGGTCTTCTCCACAAGGCTCAACATATATCAATTGCACTTGTGGGTTCTGCCGAGGTTCCTGTCTTTCCTAAAGCTTAGCTAGCAGCACAGGACAATCTTCTATAACATGGTCAAATGAGCTGCAGTAGCTGCAAGTAGTACAAGGGTTCTGACAATCCCTTGCAAGGTGTCCTAGTTTTGTGTAGTTATAATAGATAATCTATCCTCGGTGTCGACCCATTCCTCCTCCTCATCCTCTTCCTTTGAATCCACCGTGGGGATTGAAGTTTCCTCTCCGAGCAGAGTTATATTGCGTAGTGTTTCCTTCTTGCTGTACTTCTCCTTGAATCTTATATATGTCTCTCAACCCTTCATGCATAAGATCATAATCCCTACAATCCCTATCATCATGTCCTACGGAATTACAGAATGTACAGTACAAATTTGTAGGTGTTTGAACATACTTTTGCATGTAGTAGCACTCACCATGGCGATGTATGTTTCTGTATACATCGCAGCAAGGTAAGGTGACTTGCTTCAAAGGCCTCAGAGCTACAAAAGCCAAGTATTCATTAAATAGAGGGAAATGTTCCTTGTCATGGAGTTTTGATCTGCATCTAACACACCATATGTCTTCTCTTTTGTCTTTTCCCTTGTCTTTCTTCATATCTTTGACCTGTAGAGACAAACTAGTTAGCTGACTCAATATCTGGCTCATACCTGAGTTGTATTCTCCCATAGGGGTTGATTCTAACTTCATGGAGATCTCCAGTGCCTCAGACTACGAAGCAATGTTCTATTGCATCAGGGGAACTCTGATGTGTGGTATAAGGGCATCAATGAATCATTCCTTGTTCTACTCATCAGGGATTTGAAAGGTCAATCGACATGTTAAGGTTTTGAATCTCTAATCGAATCCCCAAATAGGTTTGGCCACCTTCTTCTTGATCTCTTTCATCTCTGTGATACATTGTGACTCAGACTTGGGCTTCTTGAACTCTGCAATCAACACATTCTTAATCTGATTCATTGGCTTAGGCTCTGCAAGTCCTTGGACAAGCTTCATGTACTAGCTTAGTGCACAATCCCTTAGAGTGGTACTAAACTAGGTTCTTTTGACAGCTTCATCGGTGACATTTTTAATATTCCATACAGCTTCACATAGGAACCAGTGTTGATCAGGATCTTCAGATCCATCTACCCTAAATATAGGAAGGCTCATCTCATCTTCCATAGATCTTGTTAGGGTTCCTGAATGAATATGTGGTGGACTACTATTGATAGTTCTCTGGACGCTCTCATGACTGGGATTACTCTCGATGCTTAATACTATTGAATCAATAGGAGGGGTAACAGTACTTACTTTGATGGTATGTGCATTTTCTGAGGTTTCAGGTTCTCTTTGGTGAAGCTCTTCAGCTTCTCCTTCCTCTGCCCTAGTGGGTTCTGAATGTTCTTCATCTGTCAATTCTACCTCTTATCCACTGTATAAACCCTCCTCCCCGTAGTTCTATTTAAATAGGTTTGTAAGGTGAACTTCTCAAAAAACTCTCCCACTATGTGTATGTCCAGCTTATGTGTCGTTGTCATTGTCTGAATTCTTGAACATTAGCCTTTCTTGATCCAACCAATCTATTGTATCTTCAAGATGTTATTCTCATGCAATAGCATCTTGATTCTCATCTTCATAAAATGCAAATATTTCCCTCTAGGTCCCTTAAAGAAATATCTCTCGGCTTGGTTGTATGATTCTACTCTGTCAAAAATGAACTCTGTGATGTACCCACCAATGTTGTTATCAAACAAGTGATCTACTACTCGTGATACGACGCTATCAACTCTTTTGACCTTCTTGATCAACTCCGACGTCCAAACCACAGGAGGTCTAGATCAGATCTCAAACTGGGTCTTTGCTAATCTATCTCGCCACTCATATAGCTCCTGATGGATTCCTCCAAAAAAAAATTCATCTATATCAATAAAGATACATTTCTCCAGCCAATCTTCTGAGCTAAGATTAGGGTTCTTGTTCTGGGCTTCAGCGAAGTCCCTTTCTTGATATTCTATCTACTTTTGAATGTTTTTCTTCGATGGAAACCACCTTGACATTCCCTCAAAAAGATTCCTATCCTGGCAACAGAACCATTTGTTGGCACAGGGGAAGACCTAGGGTTCAAATCCAAGAGTGCACAAAAAATCCCTAACTACTAGCCCTTTCGGCAACACCTATGAAGCAGATGCAGTGTCACCCGAAGTATCTATGAGGGGGTTGTAGGACAGAGATGTCTACAACTAAAGGAAATGTCAAGTGGATCTCACTCAAGAACATCACAACGTTCATATATCACTTATCAACTTAGATCTATTATGCACATATACTGATCAGATCTAAAATAGTAATGCAATCACAGTATATCAATGATAGAGATATATTACCAGTCACACACAACACTAAATATACGTGGTTCACCCTCTCTGTAGGGATACGCCCACAAAACAGTGCTTATGATTTATTAAGATAAAGCATACAGTTCTTGTTTGTTCTCTCATCTAGAAGATCTTCTTTCTTGTTCTCTCTTTCTCTTCCCTTCCTATGCACCCAGCTGTACGACTTGACCTTCACACCCAGCTAAAGATATTACAATACCAAAAGGCTCTCAAACTTATCACTTCTCTCTCTCTCGATATAGTACTCTCTCACATCAACAATACAACTAGATCGAAAAAAATATCCTACCAATCCAATCCAAGTTTTTTATACCTTTATTTATACATTACAATAGCTCACCGATAGCCTTAGGCTGAAACCTAGCTGTACAAAACCCTAGGTCAACTTGACCCGCGTTTCCAGGGCTTTTCTAGCTTGTCTTTCCTTCCTTCTTGCGTAATGCTCTAAATCATCCAGTGGTGGATTTTCTTGCTTATTGAGTTGTCCACGATCCTTCTTCCTTTCTTATCTGTCATTCTTGATCTCCTCGTTCAATGGCTTGCATTTCCTTACTTCATGTCAACTTTCCTGATCTTTTGCTCACTTCAACCCAGTAAAAATCACTGTGTCTTCCGCGAAGTTCACATTCTCCCTTTTCTTCCTTGATATTCTCTTGCTTCCATAACCAAGGGCCAATAGATGCATTAGTTCACTATATTTAATAACATCAAAGAACATACCGTAATAGAGATTGGCTCAGTAACAACAAAGATTAAGCATTTCAACCACTTATCACATACCATTAAGTTAGATCTAACATTCATTTATCTTTTACACAAGTAAAGCACTAAGCATCAACAGATCTATCTATCATACATAATCATCAATCACTAGGAAGATTCATAACATACACAACACAACACAAAGAAAACCAAAGATACAAGATATATGTGGTTCAACACAGTGTGGGGCTACGTCCACCAACTGCTTCATATTCTTTATTATTCTTCAATCTCTTACATTTAGTGCCTCCTATGCACTAAGCCACAGAGTTGAGCTTCACATATGACAGGAGATATGTGCACTGAGTGCCAGATCCTCCTTCCAAACTAGATCAAGGCACATAGCCTACTCTCTATCAAGCACAGAGCCTTAACACATGTACATTATGTTGCACAAAGAACTTGCACTTAGCTACCAAGACTTCTCACTACTACTTCACTACTTCTACCATACATTCTTACTTATTTATACTTTTACAATCCCTTACAATAAGTCCTAATCATGGGTAAACCCCATGTGCTGACATCCCATAACCCATTGCAAAAACCCTAAAGAACCCTTTACAAAGCCTGCAAAATCAGTAAGATCCATGATCTCAGATCTTCTTGGGCACTCCATCTTCAACCAGCCTGTCAAAGTCCAAAAGTGGTCCAAACCTAACCAAGGTTTCCTCAAAACTTGGTCGAGGGCCAACACGCCCCCAACACTCACCTGTGACTTGTCCCAAGTCACTCAGATTTGGTCAATGCTTCTTCAAAGGCCTCAATCTTAAATCAAGTTGCCTCAATTTGCTACTTCTCTTGAGCCTTATGCTCAGCGAACTCCTGGATTGTCTACTCTATAGTAGGCCCTTCTAGGCATTGTTATACTGATGCAATCACTTGGGCCAATTGCGAGCCTTGTCCATCAATCTCTTCGAACATCTAGAAGACTTCCACCTACACCGGTTGTAGCTTCTACATGACTTCCATTACCCTTCCCTGGAGGGTAGTGATCTGTTGTTACATTGCACGATGTTCCTGAGATCTCTTCATTATTTCAACTGTGGTGAGTAACTTCATCTACGCTTGTATTGAAAATGCCTGTTGTTGTGCCTCCTCTAACTACGCTTCCAATTTCCTTATCTTTGGATCTTCTGTGAGGAATTCATATGTTTACGCACTTATATCACTTAGTTTCTTGCATTCTGAGGCGAGGGCTCTGATTCTTACAATTGTATTCTTAGTGGTCTCCTCCCTCTAGTCACGCACCTCTTGTAGGGTGCTTGACACTGCTTGGACCTCCAACTCTGTTATCCTTTCTTGAAGTTGTTGGATGGTCTCAGCGAGCTTCTCTACTTGAGCCTTGACTGACTCTTGTTCCTCATGTGCCAAGCCTGGCATAGAATGACATGCTTTACTCACTACCTCTTTGATTGCAGCCTATTTTGTGAGAAAATTGTCCTTTTCTCTCTATAGTTGGGATTTTTCCTCTTGTATCATCACCTAAAAATCTTCTTTCTCACTTTCATAGGCGGTTACATCGTACCGTTCTATGCGTAATTTCTCTAAGCTTCATCCTTTTCTTGTTTCAATGCTTATTTAGCCTTCTCCTTCTCTTCCTGGATTCTCTGAAGTTGAGCTTCTGTCACATCCACAAGTCTTCTCAATTGGGTTGGTTCATCCCCCAATTCTGTAATCTGTGACGAAGAAGGTGCAGTAGGTACTACGCGAACCAAACAAATAGATTGTTTTATTTCCTTCATTTCCTTCTCGATCCTTCCATACAACTCCTCTTGCTTCACTCCATATATTTTCATGATGTCCTCGGAAGCATCCTCCATGGCTCCGTGGACCAAATTGATGTTGTCCTCCATGAGCGTGGCCTCTAACTGGGGCTTACTGGCATGCGTCTTATTTCTTACTGAAGGTTTCTGTGGAGAACCCTTCCTCTTATGTTGTGTTACTGTTTCAATAGGGGGATCCTCTGATGATGTAGCTTCACCTCCTCCTTTCTCATCCCCTCCTCCTTGCCCATTTTCATTGTCTCCTCCTCCTCCTAGTGAGCCAGATCCATTTTCTTCAGAGGAACTGTCCTCCTCATCGGTCTCTATATCTTGAACTTATTCCTTCTTTTTCTTCTTCTTCATCCCACTAGACTGTCTGACATGATCAACCCAGGTGACTAGGGGGACTTCCTATGGTGTCAGTGTTGGAGAGTTTTGCATCAGCAACAGGTACAAGGAGTTCCTCCACCCACTCCTTTGTGATCTGTTCCATGTCTTCATCTATCAGTATATAGTATGACTATAGTTATTCCTTGCTCTCATCTCTACATGTAGTGATATATATGAAATGTGTATCTAGGCAGAACTTTGATATTGGTCTTTATTGGTGAAAGGTGTGCACTGTCATGCACAAAAATGACTTGATGGAAACCTTCAATTGCTGATAATATGCATGAAAAATGGTGTTGGGCTGCCACTACTTCTCCATGTTGTTGGTTTACCACAAGGTCAAAAACCTAGCAGCCAACGACTTCAATGGTTTGATCTCCAGAAAGGTGGCTCCTTCAGGAATTTTCTGAGAGACAAATGCAATCAAAATGATCAGCCAACTGAAGTGGGATTCGTATCACAAATCCTGAGCTTCGCGACAGTCTTTCTCTAGTTCATTGATGACGTAAATTGCCCAATTCATTTGCATGCCCTCCACACATTTTCCTACGAGGTCCACCACAAACCCGATGACCTATGTGGGGTAGTTCTTCCTTACTCACTTTCCAGCTATGAGTTGACAAGCGAGGAGCACTGCGCCATCCTGTATAGAGGCTACCTTGTAGCCTCACTTTCCTTTTTTAACTTTGCTGTAAGCTTCCTTGATGCACTGTGTCAAGGATTTGTCTGAGGCCTTCCCTGGATAAAACTATTGAGGGTCAGGTCCCTTCATGCTTAAGCCCATGATTTGGTGGATCAACAACATATCCACAATAATCCTCCAGTCGAGACATAGGTATCTGTCATAATAACATGACAAGAGGATTTTAACACAAGTGTTAACATCTTGGTGATGGCCAAAATGAGGAATCTTCATCACAGTTAGCATGGTGGACTGTGCCAGCTCCTTAATCCATGGATGGGAGACAAAGAGAGGCTTATTCCTAGTTGTCTTCATCAAGTGGCAGTGGGGCACTATAATAGCATAGTTCTTTCTGTTGCCTAGACTGAAATTGTTGTCTTTAGTAGTGGGATCTATCCTAACTGACTCCCAACTACGCATATTTCTTTCGGAATGTACGTGGTGATCAAGGTGTACTCATAATCTCGTGGGATGTTGTTGTGGTTAACTGTGCCAACCAAAGGTGGGATATACTCTGGTAGGATGGATGGGATCTACTTTGCATTATCCAGATCATTGCGATGCTTACTTCGTTGCTCAGTCACAGGGTTAACACGGCCAAAATGACATCCAGTCGAAGGGAAATCCTACAGTCCCTTAGTTTATGATGCCTGGACACCTTCAGATAATTGTCTGCCAGCCATAATCTTCTTGAGGACCTCCTCGACAGACTTCTCTAATTTAGTAGGTTCGCTCAACATTCTCACTTTTAATAGGAAGTTTAGGGTAGGTGAATAGAAAGGCGAGGTAGACAAATGGATGGCGAGGTATAGCTTCAGATAACACAACTTAATACACAAGAAATTATCTTCTTGGTTCAGTTAATCATGGTTGACTAAAAGTGGTCCCGACGCAATGAACAACGGGTTAAATAAGTGGGGCACCATAACGGATTCTTCCAATGGGAAGGAATGCTTCCATCAATGTGAATATGTCCATTATGGTGTGGTCTCAATGTCCCAAAAGTGATCCATCCACCCATAAATGTGTTTTCTAACCATTCTGGAGCGTCGTTCTAACATTTGAGGCACCTCCAATAATCATATAGCTTCGCCAGGGTGAAATCCCTGCTACGAGGTTTCAGTCTGTGAAGTCTTCCATATGGTCTTTGTAGCTTCCTGTAGCTTTTCCATCTTAGCTTTCTTTTTATTGAGATTCCTTGTCTTATTTCCTGTGATTTGAGTCTCTCTAACTATTTTTGGAATCCTCTTTGAATTTTTATTCTTATCTTCCTATAGCGTAGTGACTTCACATTGCTGATGTGCCCTTAAAAAGTATGAAGTTAATATCCTTTCTCTTAATATGTCCTGGGTGGATACACTTCTTTCTTGTATAGATAGGTCCTTCAATCCTTCTTGCATTCTTTCAACCTTGACAACTAATTCTCTTTCTTTTTGTCCCTCCTACATTGTTACTTTGACTTATCCTCTCGTTCTTCTATTAGTCGATCTATTTTTCTAGCTATGAAATCCCTTAAGTCTTTCTTTTTCTTTTCTATAGCTTCTTCCTCGGATTTCCTTCTGATGTGATACTTCTCAATCCAAGTCTCACCTAACAAAAGTGGGAAAGGGGTGTTTTCCCCAACAAACTTATTGACTTCAAATTCCTCTTCCGCTGATGTTCCATGAACAGTAGTAGGTAAATTAGTAACTCTTCCACATAAGGTTATCATATTTCCTTTAAAGAAGCCTATCCTTCCCAATGAAGGTGCCACAGTAGGATTTCCCAACATTTCCCAAGTTTCTTCTATCATAATATTCACTTGTGTTTCCTCATCCAAGACACAGCCTATGTCGAAGTCTTCTATTCTTGCACTTATGCGTTGTTTTACTTTCAGGATCTCTGGTAAACTGACATCTTTGTGAACATCCATCATTTCTTTCAACTGTAATAAAATAATCTTAGATTTCTATGATTCTTTCTCTTTATGATTCTCTAACACACTCTTAGTCTCTGGACTTTCTTCATAGTTTTCTTGTCTCATGTTCATTCGTTCAACTTTAGCAATCATCTTTGGACAGTCCTCAACCTTGTGACCAATAATCTTACAAAAACAAAAAATAGGACATGTACCAAGGCATTCCTTAGCAATATGTCCCAGTCTTCTGTAGTTATAACATAATGTCAATCCTCTCTTTCTCTTGTATGTTCCCCAACCTCTCCTGTACTGAGCACTAGAATCACAGTGCTAGACCTGCAATCTACAAAAGACAATTCTAGGTTCCTGCATCCACTTATTAGTCCAAAAATTCTTTCTATGCATAGGAATAACACATGTTTCTTCATTTCTATTAGCTTTACTCAAATCAACTCTTTCTTTCAACTGCGCCCTAGCCTTCAGACTAGGACAAAATCTATTAAACGTACTTATATTCATGGTTTCGAAACAAACATTTTTACCTATCTTACTCTTGTCAAAGCACAAAGATTTACCTCTTTTAAGATCTTACCTCTTTTCTTCATATCATATTTCTTTATTATCACAAAGCTTTGCAAGTCAAGTAGAGTACTACGCACTACAAAAATAGATCTATGCACAAAGCTTCTCTTTTCTTTACTTCAATTCCCAGTAATCACAATTTCAGGTCCTGACAACAGAACCATTTTTTGGCATAGGGGCAGACCCAGGGTTCAATGCTTAACAGCATGCCAACAAAACCCCAACTACCGGCCCTTTCGGAAACACCTACGAAGAAGGTGAGGTCTCACCCGAGGTATAAGCAGGTGGGGTTATAGGACACAAGTGTTTGTAACCAGGCTAGGACACAAATCTGTGATAAAAACACTTCACAAAGTATTCTATTAACACTTAAAACATGAGATGCATTAGTTCATTATCTTTAATAACATTGCAACACATACCCTAATAGAGATTGGTACAGTAACAACAAATATTAAGCATTTCAACTACTTAGCACATAGCATTAACTTAGATCTAACATTGATTCATATTTTACACAAGTAAAGCACTAAGCATAAACAAATCTATGTATCATACATAATAATCAAGAATTGAGTAGATTCATAACATAAACAACAAAACACAAAGAAAACCAGAGACATAATATATACGCGGTTCACCCCATTGTGGGGCTACATCCACCGACTGCTTCATCTTCTTTATTATTCTTCAATCTCTTACATTCAACACCTCATGTGCACTAAGCCACAGAGTTGAGCTTCTCATATGATAGGATATCTGCTCATTAAGCGTCAAATGCTCCTTCCAAACTAGATAAAGGCACATATCCTACTCTCTATCAAGCATAGAGCCTTAACACATGTAAATTATGTTTCACAACACACTTGCACTTAGCCACCGAGACTTCTCACTACTACTTCGCTACTTCTACCATACGTTCTTACTTATTTATACTTTTACAATCCCTTACAATAAGGCCTAATCATGGGTAAACCCCATGGGCCGACATCCCATAACCCATTACAAAAATCTTAAAGAACCCTTTACAAATCCCGCAAAATCTGTGAGATCCACGATCTCAGCTCCACCTGGGCACTCCATCTTCGACCAACCTGTCGAAGTTCAAAAGTGGTCCAAACCTGACCAAGATTTCCTCAAAACTTGGTTGAGGGACAACAACCTTTTTTGGAGATGATTAATAATGAGGAATTTAAAACATACCTTTCTAAAATGCTGCAACCTGAGCTTTCTTTTAATTCCACAGATTTAGTTAACCTTCAAGATGAAAAACCAACAATTATCTTGGGACCTTTGGTAGAAGATAGAGATGATTCTTCCCCTCCTTTCTATACATAATTAAACATTCATGATAAAGTTATGCATAACTTCTTGATGGGCTCAGGGGAATCTCACAATCTCATGCCTAAAACAGTCATGGATGATCTTGGGTTGGAAATTACAAAAACCTACCATGACTTATACTCTTTTGACCCTAGGAAAGTGAAGTATCTTGGGGTTATCAAATATTTGGTTGTGACCTTGTTTCAGTTGCCAATGAAAATTGTAGTCATGGATATTGTGGTGGTTTATGTCCCCCCTAGGTTTGGGATTCTCTTGTCAAGATCTTGGATAAAAATACTAGGGGGAACCTTGCAGATGGACCTTTCCTATTCCACCATTCCCATGTTTGGGGGAGAACATAGAAGGCTTTACAGGGAGGCTCAATTATCCTACATCATCAGTGATGAAGAAAATCCCACCAACCATCCTATTTTTTCACTTGATACTGATTTAGGATCCATTATATTGCAACTCACTGATGCTCCTCAACCTCCTATTGAAATCGGAAAAAAATCCATTCCCTCTTGTGAAGAGTCTCTTCCTAATACCTATGTTTGGAAGATGTTTTTTGATGGGGCTTATTCTAAAGAAGGTGTTGATGTTGGAGTAGTCTTTGTTTCCCCTACTAAAGAGATCATTTATTTATCCTACAAGCTTGAATTTGAAATTACAAACAATGTGGAAGAATATGAGGCTCTTGTTTTGGGTTTGAGGGCTTCCAAAGACACGAGGATTGAAGAGCTAGCAGTGTCTAGAGATGCTGAATTAATTTTCCATCAAATAAAAAATCTATATCAAGATAAACACCCCAGGTTAAGGACTTACATAAATTAAGTTTGGGATCTTCTTGATAGTTTCTTCTTAGCTTTTAATATCTCATTTGTTCCATGAGAGGAGAACACTATGGTAGATTTCTTGGTTGTTTTAGCAAGTAATTTCAGAGTTCCTTTGCCCCCTAAACTCAAATATGATGTGGAAGTGAAGTATATACCCTCTATACCCAACAATGTCAAACATTGCAAGGTTTTTGAGGATGATCTTGAGATAAAAACATTTATTGAGACTGTGGATGTGTTTTCTACCTTACATATTGATCAAGATCATGACAATGAAAAAATCCCTCACAATGATGTTTTTCTGAATAAAATTGTTGACCATCATATTCTTTAGTTGCCTAGTAACCATATTCCAAAAGGACTAGTTCCTTTGGAGATATTGTTTGATAGAAATGATGTTGCTATAAAGTTTAAAGGTTCAACTGAAAATGCTGATGTGACTGAATGCAATTTAGGTATAGAGGAGGATCCAAAGTATGTTAAGTTTTCTAGCATCTTGTCAAGAGAACAAAAGGATGAATATGTTAAGCTCTTAAAAGAGTTTTCTGATGTGTTTTCCTAGAAATATGAATATTTGAGAACATATGACACACGCATCATTGAACATAAGATACCTTTGAAAGAGGAGACCAAGCCATTTAGGCATAAACTCAAACAGATAAATCCTATGTTGCTGCCTATTATGGAAAAGGAAGTAAAAAAGATTTTGGATGCCAAGATTATCATTCCTTTGAGATACTCTTAATGGGTGGCTAACTTGGTCCCAATGAGGAAGAAAAATGGAGAAATCAGACTATGTGTTGACTTTAGAAATTTGAATAGAAGCTCCAAGAATGATAATTACCCCTTACCAAAGATGGAGCACATTTTGCAGAGGGTGACAAGTTCATCTAGGATGTCTATGATTGATGGATGTTCTAGCTACAATCAGATCTTTGTCTTGCCTGAAGATAGAAAGAATACAACCTTCACTACTCGTTGGGGCACATTCATGTATGCCAAAATGCCCTTCGGATTGATGCATGCAAGAGTGACCTTTCGACGAGAAATGGAAATTGCCTTTATTGGGGAGAAGGAAGAATTTGTAGTCATCCATTTAGATGATATCATAGTGTTCTCACAATCTGATAAAGAACATTATCATCATTTGAAAAAGGTTTTCTTGAAGTGTAGAAAGTTTGGTCTCTCTCTCAATCCTAAAAATTCTTTGTTTTCTATGATGGAGGGGAAGTTTTTGGGGCACATTGTATCAGCAGAAGGGGTAAGAATTGATTCAAGCATAGTAGAAGCCATCCAGACCTTATCTCTCCCTAGATCCAAGAAATAATTTTAGTCTTTCTTGGGGAAAATCAATTTTCTAAGAAGGTTCATTTCAAATTTTGCTGAATTGGTAAAGTACATTAAAACCATGCTTAGGAAAGGAAATGAGGTCAAATGGACCACTCAATCTCGAGTTTTTTTTGATAAAATAAAAAATGCCTTGACTGAGGAACCTGTGCTCATCAACTCTGACTACTCAAAGGATATTATGATATTTTCCTTTACTTCATTTGACACAATGGTTGATGTTTTATTGCAGAAAAATGCAATAGGGTTAGAGCGTCCTATTTCCTTTTTTAGCAGGGCATTGCATTCAAATATTGTTTCATATATCCCTTCAAACTCAATGAAATAGATACTTATCCATCCTGACATCGATGTGAGGAGAAGCAAATGGATTGCCAAAATTTTGGAATTTGACCTTGAAATAAATCCCACTAAATTGGTGAAAGCCCAAGGTTTAGCTAGTTTGTTGGCTTAATCAAATTTCAAAGCTTTGGGGGTTAATTTCATAAACATAAACTTAGATAATTAGCAAGTTTATTTGGCTGATAAAGGTTCGCATGTCATCCCAAAGTTGGTAGAATGCACTTTGTATAAGGACATCATATATTTTCTGCAAAAGTTGCAGCCTCTTGATGGTTTGGAAAAGAACAAGGTAAGAGATTTGAATCTTAAAGAAATCAGATACTATATTATTGACCAAGTATTGTATTGGAAAGATCCTCTAGGAGTGATTTTGAGATGTCTAGATCCACATGAGACCCAAAAGGTCATGACAGTTTATGTGGGGGCCATCACTTCTGGAGAACCACAGCCTGTAAAATCCTCAGAGATGGGTATTTTTAGCCTATCCTTTTTACTGATGTTTGTGAAAATATTAGAGCTTGTGTCAAATGCCAAAAATTTTCTGGAAGGAAACAACTCAAATATTTTTTGTTGAAGCATGTGGTAGCTTCATGACCTTTTCAGCAGTGGGGCCTCGACTTCATTGGGGAAATCCATCCCGCTTCAAGTTGTCAACATATGTGGATTTTGACTGCCACTGAATACTTCACCAAGTGGATATAAGCCATTCCTACTAGGAATGCCTCCCACAAGGTTATAATTAGTTTTCTTGAGGATATCATGTCAAGATTTGGTTGTCCGAGCAAAAATGTTACTGACAATGCTGTATCTTTCAAAGTTGAACCATTGATCAAGTTATATGAACATTATGGGATTACATTGATTCATTATCCTCCTTACTACCTCCAAAGGAATGGATTGGAATATTCCTCGAACAAGAGCCTTATTAAGACCATCAAGAGATTGTTAGAAGACAACAAGAAAGCATGGGACTCAAAGATGAAATTTTCTTTGTGGGTTGATAGAGTTACAAAAAAGAGTTCACTTAGTCTCTCTCTGTTTCATCTTGTGTATGGGGTTGAGGCTATCTTTCCTACTCATCTTGCCTTGCCCATGGAAAAATTCTTCCAGGACTACCAAGGAAAACTTGATGATATGGTTAGAAGGATACAAAAACTGGTAGAAGTGAAACATACTAGGGAGCAACTACTAGACAAAGCACAGGACCATCAATAAAATATCAAGAAATCCTTTGACAAGAAGGTAAGAAAATAATATTTCTAGCTGGGAGATTTAGTGCTCAAGTGGGATGCACCCAATAAAGACAAAGGAAAACATTTTAAATTTGAAGCCTTGTGGATTGGTCCCTTCAATATTTCCGAGGTATTTTCAAATAACACTTATAAGTTGTAGAATTTGGAGGATCTTGAAGGTTTTGGTGGCCCTGTCAATGGGCACTTTTTGAAAACGTATTTTGCTTAAGCCATGAGTGGCTTTC